>PVKB01000626.1:559688-649110 GCA_004027205.1 Ctenodactylus gundi | reverse complement strand
GGGGGGGGGGGCGTGTTGACTAGGAGCACTGGGAGCTAGGAATTCATCTGTGCCTACGTGAACCCTGAAGACCAGGCTTCACTCTGCGCCTGCACATACCTGGAATAAGCTAAAGACCTAGGTTTGGAGTTCCTAGTACGAATCAGAAAAACAAAGGATACAAAAGGGCTCCCAACAAAACTCTGGGTTCCCTGGGCAGAGATAGAGACTGGGGTCAGGAATTCCCATCCTGGACATATAAGCTAGATCCTGTGTGTGTGTGTGGGGGGGGGGGGGGGATTCCCAGCAACAGGTTTGGAGATTTCATGACCAGAATCTGCCCACAAGGGAACGCAGAAAGGGGGCGTGAGTTGCTCCACTCTAAGATCGCCACATCCGGGGACACCCCTGTGCCACTGATATTTTTTTCTCTCCCCTCTTACATCAGAGGCCCCAGTCTAAAGTTCCTGTGCATACACTTAAAATCTCCTGCTGCACAATGGGCTACCCTTTAGGAATTCAAAAAAAAAAAAAAAGTGGCCAGAGTGAGGGTCTCTTCATTCTAATACTACCCTACAGCTAGATTTGTTTTGTAAAAGAGGATAGGAAATGGACTAGATTCCGTATGTCTTAGTTACTTTTTTGTTGCTGTGACTCAACACCCGACACCCACAAACTCAGGAAAGGAAAGGTTTATTTTACCTCACAGTCTCGAAGGTCACAGTCCATTCAGGGGTGGCCGGCAGCAATCGAAGTACATGGCAGAGAGAGAGGCGGAGGCAGCTTCCCCGGACAAACAGGAAGACAAGCTGAGGCTAGCTGAGACTAATCCCCATCCTCCAGGAAGGCAGGTGTAGCTTATGTATCCTTTCAGGTCTCCGCCCAGTAACCAGTCCCTCCTGCACCCAGGTGTGGCCACTACATAACGTTAATCCTAACTTAATTGCAATCCACCCCTCCAGACCAGACCCCAATCCACCAATATCACATGGTTCCATTAAAATATATGAGACTTTTGGGGTACACTCCAGATCCTAACCACAACACCATACATGTGGCTTTTCTTTGTTCTGAGGAAATATCCCTAAAAAGTATTGGAACATAGATTCCCAGCTGATGTAGCATCCCAGCCCTGACTCAATTAAGCCCCTTCTGTGGACAAAACAAAACAAACAAAAAACAAAGAAAGCAAAACAAAACAAAACAAAACAAAAACAGTACTCTATTTTGTTAAGGTTTTCCATGTCCACAATGGGTGCTTCTCTTGAGGCCCCTTGGGACTCCTGACCCCTTAGACTAAGGAAAATGTTGTCTATTTGTAAACAATATGATTTAAAATATCTGGGAAGGCACCAGTGGTGTTTGGATGTCCTGCCACAAAGTAACAACAGAAACTAGATCCCAAGCTTAAGTCTATGCTAACCAAGCACAAAGTTGAGAAACTAAAATGGTATATGTAATTAGGTTAGCTGTTCTGCCTTCTGCTGTCAGATTTTTCATTACAAATGGACCCAAGTTTTAAGAAAGCTAAAGTTTATTTAAATGCTGGCTTGTAAAAATCTTTCAACAATCTGTTTAAAACTCAGAGTAAGTTAACTTTAAAAGAGTAATTTTGCTTTTTGTAAAACACCTTTTGTATTGTTCTAATTGGGCTTTAAATGTCTAAGAAGACATATACATATATATATATATATATATATATATATATATATATATAATCTCCAAGATCTGTTTTGAGATTCTACCCAGTATAAAAATTATTGTTCCATAGTTTTTCATTTAACATGTCTCATTCATTAAAAATGTAAGTGCTTTCATATAAAATAGTCATTGATAATTTCTTAATATTTCATAAAATAAAACTGCTATCTTACAGCTAGTTGATGGACAAAACCCAAGGAAGACAATTATGCTTATTGATAAACATTAATTTTTATATGCTACATTAAAAGTTTCACAGATCTGTTATACACATAAAAGTCTAAAGATGTGGCCAAACTGTGATTGTTAATCTTGGGTGAGTGGCATGTTCTAAAACATATGTTGACCATATCCTTTATGAACCTAAGGAAACTTCCTACAGTCTTATCAGGAAATATATGTGTCAGTATTACTCTAAGCTTATAGTGGACATGAGTCCTCAGCTGTTGAATAAATGCTCTGTAGAAAGCAGTAGAGAAAGGTCAGTTAGAACAAATAACTGGCAAAGGTACTTCAGGGACATTCCAGCTAAAGAAATCAGGGAAGAAACCCCTTCTTGGTAGAAGCCTGATGTAACATGCAATCTTGTCTGCCATCACTGCTATGAATGAGCCAAAGACCTGCTCCACCACTGCTCTCAATAAGGATGTCCTTGAGGACCACCCAGCAACCAATTCTGTCAAATGCATTTACTGCGGAAAACTCTGTAGAAATGTGGAAAGAATGGATAGGTGCAGCAGATCTCTGGTGAAGGATTCAGCGGTACCTGCCAGCTCTGTTTTCCATGTTTTAACTGCCCACGAATTCTATTTCCAAAGAAAGAGCCAGATGATTCTAAAGATGAAGATGAAGCTGAGTCAACAAAAGAAGACTCGGAGGATAATGAGCCAGCTCCTAAGAGAAGGTTGCAGAAGAAAGCCCCAGCCAAGTCCCCAAGGGAAGTAGCATCTGAAAATCAGAGAGGGTCCAAGGTTGCACCTCAAGCCCCAGCATCCCAGAAAAGGAAAGCCAGCCTCCTGCCCAAGAAATCCCCTCTTAAGGGCAAAACTCCTGACAGGAAAGCCAGAACTTCAGCTCAGTCATCAAGACACCTAGTAGTAATTCCTCAAGGAAGCCTGCAGCCAGTGTGAGAAAGGAGGTGAAGTTAACTGGTAAGGGTAAATCCGCCAAGAAAAGGTCTTTCAAAACAGAAAAGTAAATTTTATAGGAAGGAAGGGTATCGTGATGAAAATTTAAAATCTTTTAAGGCCAGGGTGTATATCTCTTACTTTTGATACTTATAGAAGTACATTTTTTTCCATATGAACATTGTAGGGAGGGAATATAATAAACCAATTTAAGCATCCATTAGCTTTGGTGCTATTTAGGTGCCTGAGCCTTCTCTCAGTCATCCTAATTTCAGCAGTAACTGGGACTGTCCTAAACTATTTGATTCTTTTTCTTTCTTTCTTTTTAATGGTTTCGCCTCCTCCCACCTTTCAGTTTTATCTGAACAGCTGCAAAGATTGTTGTATTTGTAGAAAGAACCAAGAGCAGCATGCTGGTCGTGTGCTGGAAGTAAAAAGGAGGCAATACAGCACTGGCTGAATGGCAAAGACTTCAGTGCACATTGTCATAATTAATTTTACATCACTCCACTAACCTCTTCTCTCCAGCCATGAACACAGAGACCACTTAGCTTGGAAATCAGCCCCAATCGGTATGATCACATTAGTTTCTGATGATGCACAACTTCTTGGGGCCTCTTCCCACATCGAGAGGTTGTCAGGTATTGTTCACTGGCCTAGAGCACTGCGTTTCTTCACAGCAAGCAAAAGTTTGCTATGCCACTTGGTTTCTGACTGCAGGGGAAATACAGGAATAGGTTGAACTGCATGTCCAGGTGTTACACTTGTTACCAAAAAATCAAAACATACAAAATCCTGATCAAGTGTTTAAATATATTTCTGTATTATTTGGAGCATGAGTTGTCACTGTTTGCTTTTTTAAGAGGAAACGTTAGACAGTTAACAAACGTAGAAATGTTAAGCAGAAAAACATACAATTTGCTAAAAAATAAACTAGATTTCAGATTCATCTCTAGGATTTTTCACCTTCCTTTCTTTTCATAGCACTTTTCATATCAAGCGATCAACTTCTTTTTGAGATATTTTAAATAAAAAAGAAAAGATAAAAAGCAAATGAAATCCAACTACCTAACTTTTTTTTTTTAGTATTACAAAGTTGTGTTAAATAGTACTAGCTTTCTATGTAAGAAATACCAATTTCTGGTTATCAATTATCTTCCCCGTGGCACTTGACATTTTAACTGTCTTAAACTTCTTAGCATACATCTTCTGGCCCTGAATGCTGCCAGTGGCAAAGAGTGTTTGTTTTAGGAAGCTTGAGTATATCTGGGAAATGGACTGAGAATATTGGCTTGGATGAGATCCTGATGATTGTATGATCCCATCATGCATTGACTAGAATTTGTGTTGCATGTAAGGTAATCTTTATTGATGTAAATCTTCCTTTTGATGTACATATATTTTTAAATATGAATAAACAAATTAATTTTTTAAATGGTAGGTTTAAGGTAAAAAGGTATTTTGTATGGTAAGTTTTGGCCTACTTTGAAATGAGTAAGGATGAATAGATAGTCTAACTAAGTTGTAAAAGTATGTGTGTATGTCATAAAATAAAGGGCTCTTCTGCCTCAACTGGTTGTCTCCAAGTCTTAAATCCATCTGGCAGGCTCTGCCACCTGCCTACGCTATACTGTAACATAGTGGTGCCCCTCATCCAGATTGTTTATAATGATCCTTTTGATTGCTAAACTAATCAAACGCCTAACCATGGCTGTTCTAAGTCTTCTGTCATCCACAGTTCTGAAAATCAAACTTATCAATGGCTTCTAGGTAAATTGAACCTAAGGACTATTTCTTTCAATGCTTGTAAACTTCTTTGCTGCTTCAATGTGGCTGAAGAGGCTCAGACACTGACTCAAAATTACCAAAAGTTCCCCTCCAATATGAGAGTCAAACAACCTGGACAGGATTCCAGCCACAATGGACAATAAAACATTGACTGATCTACAATGCCTTCAGAGAAAATTCTCTTCAAAATGAAAGATACACGAAAGCTGTGAAAATCATACTGGAGTCATATGTCTCAGCTCACCAAGAAGACAGAACAGAGAATTGTAAGAAGTGGTTCTGCACATTAGTGCCTAATGTGAACTATCACGGAGGACTCTTTCTCCAGACTAAAATAGAGCCAAGTGTGCTACTGTCCTCATCCCATATCTGATGGAAGAACCACCTCTGACATAGGTACTGGAATAGGTAGACCAGCTCCTTCCCTTTACCTTTCAAAAAAGCCATCCTGGGACATAGTAGGGAACTGAAGGGAAGTATCCAGGGGCATAGTTATCGTTCAAAATCGATTTGACTCCTTGACAGCAGTGGTATTAGAGAACTGAAGATGTCCTGATTTCTTAACTATAGAAAAGGGAGAGCTATGCCTGTTACTAGATAAAGAGTGCAGTTTCTATGTCAATCTGACTAAACTGGTGAGAAACACACCTCAAAGGCTAACTGATAAGGCTTCCAAAATCCAACAAAAACCATCCAAGGTATGGAGTTTTTGGTGAAGGATGTTGACTTGGGCATACTGGCTACTTCCTTTGATTGGACCCTTATCCACGCTTCCACTGGCTTTGCCGGTGTTTGGGGCTTTTCTTCTAATTTGTCTGTCTCATTTTGTTTTCAATAAAATCAAAGCTATCAAGATATACACAATACTTCCAATAAAACGTCACAAAAATCCTATCAAGTCCAGGTAGAGCTCCCTCCAGGACTCCCCTAATATCTCTCAACATCCACTGTGTTAGCACAAAACTATTAGATGACACAATGCCCCTGTTCCCATAGCACTGGGATAATCTCCTCCAAGAGGGGAAATCCAGGAGCTACAGAGAAAGTTGTATAGGCAGGCTACGTCAGGAAAGGAGGAAAGGCCGGAGAAGCAAGGTAAGGGGAATGATCCCAGGGAAGGGTCAAGCCCTTCCCATTGTTAGGCCACACACTGAAGAGAAGCCTGCATGGAAGTCAGAATTCTCCCCATCTACCCGCAGGCCTCAGATAAACAGGGAGCTGAATTCACAAAAGTTTTTTTTTTTTTTTAAGTAAGAAAAAACAAGGAGATCAAAGAGAGAAAAAACAAAGGAGGCCCCTACTCAGTAAAATTTAAAAATTCTAAAGCAGCCAGTGGGGATTTTTTTTTCCCAACCTGGACCTCCTCTCAGCTACCTGAGAGCTTAATTTTTGCTTCTGCACCTTAAACATTACATTTGCTTTGACATTCACCAGACTCCATTCTGCTTTAAAAAAAAAAAAAAAAAAAAAAAAAAACTGGCCCAAGAAAGTCCTGAACCTGGGAACCAGTGAAGCTGACCTTGACTCAGGGTCCACATCAATAGTACTAATTAATATTCTTAAACATGGAAAGAATGAGCCAGGCCTAGTGATATAGTGAGACCCAATAAAGGCATGTTGCCATCACATCATTTTTCATTACTTTATCTATTCATTATTATGTCATGAAGCTTTGGAGAAGTGACACCAAATTATTAGCAGACTCTTGAGAGTATTACATGGGGAGAAAGATTTTTTTCACCTATGGTTATGCAATACATTGACAAATATATTGTGAAAATTTTTATGACAAGCATTTTTTGTGATTAGAAAAAAGATTTCAAAGAAATAAAAAATTAAGACTTGAAGAAACAATCAAGATTAGTCTTCTCTTTTATCACAATTCCAAACATAACCAAAAATGAACAAAATACCTAAGTATATAGAAAAAATTCATTTGTCAGAACACAGAGAAATCTAGCCTACTAACTGATAGGCAGGTAACAGTTTCATCATGTGTTCTTAACCAAGTAAGATAACGACCTAGCTGAATATGCTTCTTTGATCAAATTATTGAAGTGTAACATTATTTTCGTGTTTCAGAACTAAAAATAAAGTCATTATGTAAGGCTTACTATCAGTAACTCTATCTATGAAATTATTTGAACCACTTACACCCACTAAATTCATAACATAATGAAAATTAAAGATCCCAAATGTTCAGTATATTTTAATAAAAATGTTAAGAAAAGTTATGTTTGAATAAATTCAGAAATAATATATTTGGTTTCAACTAATTTAGTTTATTTTCTCTATATAACAAAATACATAGAAGAAAATGAAGACTCAAAGGAAATAAAAACAAAAAATGATAAATGTAAGATGGAGTAAAATATTGGCCAAGCCATGTAGATTAACAATTACTGGTAGATGTAAATTTGTTCAAGTACAAAATTTTGGTGTTGTTGAAACTCTTTTTGGCAACTTCAAGTTTAAAGTAAGGCTAATTTCTACAGTTTGAATTGGAAATTCCTCTTCTAGAAAACAACATCTATTCTTAATTTTTTTACAACAATAGCTCACTAATATCTAAATGTTACTCTCTGAAAAGAACTAAAAATTTCATATTTTTTTGAGACAGAGAACTCCTGGACAAAAATTAAGCTTCTTCAATTATAATTTGGCAAAAGTTAACTTTAGCTTAAAACCTGCCTCCTCCTGAAAAATACAATGAAACGACTCTGATGAATAAGACTTGTGACTGCTGACAGTGGCCCTTAGACAGAGATCACAAGTCAATACAAGCTGCATGTGGTACGATATAATGGACCATTTCAGAATTATCAACAACTATTGTCATTTAAATGCAATATAATTGCAGCTGATGGCAGAATATCTTAACAAAGTCATGAGTGTAATACATGCATATAAAATGTGCTGCTATTTTTATGGCTTTTATCTCATTTAGTATATAGGATTTTAACTTAACTAATAAAAATAACATTATTCAACAATTCATCAAGTTGAATTTACATTTCATCAGTCCAGGGTATTAAACTACTTACTACCTATATAATCTTTCTACCAAAAAAGGTGAATTTCACTTAATTCCTGAACATTCAACTACATAGAGACACTGAAATTTATCCTGTGAGATCAATAAAAAAAAATGACATTATGGTCATTGTTTAGAGAAAAAAAAAGAAAAGATCATAAGACTATTTTATAAATCTATATAAATAATGGTAAATTTTTAGACAAATTTGGGGCAATGACTTTTTTTTAGACATCCATAAGCAAAAACTATATGGATGTGTGTATTCACACTTTGTTTATAGAAGGACAATTTAAATAGGCTAATATACAACAATAAAGACCTGATTAAATGTATCACCATGTTAATTTACATAAATACTGCTCAGCTCTTAACAGTTAATTGAAAAATTCTATTCTGACATGTTAAAATGTTTTTTTTAAATAAAACATAAAAGTTTTTGTAAAAAAAAAACCATATGAACCTGTGAGTCCAGACACCAGGACCAAAATCTCCCTTTCCTCCTTAGTGCCACAACTGGGTATATACATATGGCCATCAAGCTAGACATGCGTTATTCCTCCATACAACTACATGCATCAAAGGTTTTGTTAAGAAAACATGAGCAGCAAACTTGTATGTTATCCTAGGACCAGGCAGGGAAAGGACAAAGGGCTAGCCACAGCCTATCTCTTTAGAAGCTAGAACTTGGGATAACTTAGGATATAGTTCAGACTATACAAACAAAGAAAACTCCGAGAGATGGTAAGTATGAAAGACAATTGTGTCCTCAAGAAGCACAGCCATTCTCCTCTTAGCTATAAACTCTTCATATTTGTTCTAATCACACAACACTTTTAGTAACTGTTCTTCAAGGCATGTGTCTCGGGTCCTTTTCTTATATCCCTTTATTCTTTTTCACAAATGCCATATGGCATAGAAAAATGACATAAAGCTCAAGTCATATATGTGCATATGCATATTTGTATAATAGCACTGTTTTTCATTTTGCTTTCATAAGTTAGCACAAATATATTATTTTATTATTATATATTTTATATATTATTTTCAGAGCCTTAATTTTTAATATAAATTGTTAAACCTTCCCTCAACCTATATTTGCTTCCTTCCCTTAATACAGAAGGCAACCACCGTGCATGCTTATATGGGTTAAAATTATTCTCTAGATCCACAGTCAGCAAGCTTTTCCTGTAAAATATTAGATAGTAAATATTTTAGATTTTGCAGGCCATGGGGACTACTGCAAACACTTAATGAGTTCAGACAAACCAAAAAAAAATGAAAAGGCATACCTATGTTCCAAAAAAACTTTATTCAAAAAACAGGCATGTGGCCATAAGCCACAGTTAGGCAATCCTTCTCTAGAATGTAACACCAATTTTCCCTTATCTCAGACTTTATCCTGTTTTATAGCCCTAAAAAAGTAATAATGACAAGTCTTCATTCGCCAAGACTACACAAATCTAAAAATATTACAAATCTGAAAGCTGGAACGCAAATCAAACATGTTCTATAGAGAAATGTTTATCTTATTTTTTCAGAAAGCTAAAAGCTCTAAATCCTACCCTATTGATAAATGACAATTATGGAACATCTGTGCACAGATTATGCTCTGCCAGATAACAAAGAAGGCCCTTCCCATGACAAGATGACACTAGGATATATGCTGCTATTTCTAGCTGTGCTGGGGGTTGTTGGAGTCAATTTACAAAACAGCTGGAGTTATAATTCTGACCATGATCATGGAACAACCCAAATATATTTCTGGCCCCTCCACATTCATATACTCCCATATCAAGCCTTATAGCCAAAAAAGCTAAACTAAGCACACACTAAGCACACACTAAGCACTAAGCATCAAGACAAATAAAGTATATTTGCCCACATACTATTTCAACATTTCCTCGAAAGCTACTCCTGGTATAAGAGGTTAAGGGAAGCCAAGAATAAACATAAGGTGTTGCTCAATTTTCATGAGTCATCTTTAGAAACCCAGATCACAATTATTTCATAGAATTTACTGTGGTGAATAATGGGAACTGGATGGGAGGAGGGAGCGGGAGGGTCGAGAAGGGAAAGGGAAGGATCGGTAATTTTGCCATGATATGTATGTGCACAAAATGCTCAAGATCAATGTAAACTTTATGTATTGCACTTATACATATCAATAAAATGGGGAGGGAAAAACTCCAGCAAATACTGTACCTTAGTCATATCCATTTAAATATAGTCAAAAATTAAATATTTTAAATGTTTGTTAAAGATTTAATTGGAGAAATCATCTTGGACTTAAGTGTCTCTATATGTAATATATAGGTATTATAATATGTGTAGTACATGACATATAGGTACATACTGGGCCCACTAGAAGGAATTCACAAACGCCAAAGCTGGAACAAAATGAATAACAAAAGAAATCAACAGTAGTATTTGACTATAACCCAGAGAATAAAATAAATATTCATGAGTCCATACTGATGCAAACTATTAAATAAAGAAATAAATGGGGGACAAGAATACTCAACATAAACATATGAAGATGGGAAAACAAAAACAGAAAATCACTTTAGGTAAACACCACAGTAAAACTTAAGATGAATATTTGACACTATTAACAAATAAAGCTTGTAGGATCCTGAACCAAACCTTAGAATGAAAAAACAGCATTGTGTTTTTAAAAATTACTGAAATTTACATAAGGTCTAC
Source organism: Ctenodactylus gundi (assembly GCA_004027205.1). Classification (NCBI taxonomy): domain Eukaryota; kingdom Metazoa; phylum Chordata; class Mammalia; order Rodentia; family Ctenodactylidae; genus Ctenodactylus; species Ctenodactylus gundi. The sequence continues at coordinate 638,775 of PVKB01000626.1, read as the reverse complement.
ACTTAATGGAAACTTTTAAATATTAATTTCTGAGTACTCCCAATTATACTCACAATAATAGTCAAAGAACAAAGTACTGAGAAAAATCAGTACTAATATATAATGACAGAAAATACCAAATAATAATTTGAGATGGTGGAGATGAAATGAAGAGTCTGGCAGCAGAATAAGGTAGAAAGAAAGCCAAAATGCAGTGGGAAGTCCCAGTACGAAGAGTAAGCAAAGAAACGGGTGGACATGAGGGAAGATCGAGATGACTACTAAACAATGAAAAATAACAAATACGACTAAAAGGGGGATAAAATCAAAATGACGAGATAACAATGCATGTGACAGAGGGTGCTCTTTGTATTGTTTGAAGAGTAAACATTTTGACGAGCCTTTGAGTTTGGTTTGAACAACTACGTGAAAAATAAAGATCTTCTAAAATTAAAAATTTTATATATAACTACAAAGCAGGTGTGAGGAAGAAGAAAGAGAAAAACACATACTGGTATTTATTCAATAAAAGTTGAAAACAAAAGAAAAGTAAAAACATACTAAAGGGAAAGCAGGAAATAAGATGGCAGAAATATATCTAAATGTTGAGTCATAAGAAATATATAGCAACTATATTCATTTAAAACACACATTGCCAGAATGATTTAAGAAAAAGAAATCAGGGCCAGGGATGTACTTCAGATGAAGAACACTTGCTGAACATTTGCAACGCCCTGAGTCTCATCCCAACACTGAAAAGAATAAAATAAAATTTAGTTATATATTGTTTTTGAGAAATGCCCTAAAAGACGAGGTCACTGGCCTGAAAATATAAAGGTAGAAAACAAAAAACAAGAAGATCTAACATTATTATATTAATATAATATCTTTTCAGCAAAAACTATTATTTGGTAAAAAAGAAACTATACAAGGATGTAGCAATTCTAAACTTACATGTTTCTGCTAATACAAAATAAAAATTAACAAAAGGGCAAAAAATTAAAATTGCACAATAGGATGATTTTTTAAAGTTTATATATGTTTACACTACATATTCATTTACATATTAATAATATGCAGCCTGGGAAATCGGTGTATATACATATCACTTTTTGATGCTTTTTGTTCCTTCTCCAACCAAGAAAGATTTTTAATATATTACCCTATAATTAATAGTTCAATCAGGTAACATTAGTTTTGAATAATAAAAATAATAAGTTTAAGTTCATGAACATATTGAACTCCATATCCCACAATTACAAAAACACATTATTTTTAAACCATGTGGACCCACATGGTTCCAAACCATAAAATATTTCTCAAAACTAATAACCAATCAATATCATGCATGGAGTGCTCATTCTGTGATAGTAACATAATTATAACCCAATTACCCAAAAAGACAAAGTAAAACATTTAGTTGGGATACATAAGTCTCAAAATCACAACAGTTAAAAAAAATCCAATTAGACAAAAAGATGAATGCATTTTATGACAAAGGAGACACAAATGGCCAAAAAGCACTTTCAACACCATTAGTCATTAAAGAAATGCGAATTAAACCCATGATGATATGTTAATACATAGTGATCAAAATTATATAAAAAAAGAATATGACACCACCACATTTTGTTAAAGATGAAGAGGAAATGGATCATTCAGACATTGCCAGTGGAAACAAAGTATCATAAGCACACTGGAAAATCCTGTGCCATTTTTTAAAAAAAATTAAACATGCAATTCTCCACGACTCAGCAATTACACCCCTAGGAATTTGTGCCAGACAAGTAAAAATTTATGTTAATACACACAAAACTCTATCTACATGACCAATCACTCAGCAATTCTTATTTGTCATACTCAAAAAACTGAAGTGATTCAGATACCCTTCAATACCTGAATGGTTAAATGAACTATGTTATATACATAACATGGAATATTACTCAGCAATACAAAGGGAAAGGTTTTGATTTATATAAACACATGGATGAACCTCAAAGGAATTACACTGAGTGAAAAAAGCCAATGTTAAAAGTATATAAGCTATTCAGTTCCATAACTGAAATGGCAAAATTATAGAGATGAAAGATAGATCAACAGCCACTAGAATTAAGAATTGGAGGCTAGGTGCTAGTGGGTGGTGGATACTGCTACAAAAAAATAAAGGAAACCTTGGTGTTAAAAGGTCCCATAATTTCTTTCCCTGAATCTAATATACATATTATAAATACCCATTTTTGAAGAACTTACTTCATCCTCTGGACCACATACGATTACCGGATATATAAGGTAAGAGTAGCTGGTTCAGAGACGTAGCACCAGAGGTGAAGAGAGGAATACAGGCAGGAAGTAAGAGGAAGCTCACCTAGAACATTTTTACTTTCTCTGTTTTTCCACATTTTGCCATACATGCTGGAATTAAAACCGCAAAAGCTACGGAAATAAAAATATTTGAGAACTAAAGCACATACATCTAAATAACCAATGGAAAAAAGAAATCATAATGGCTGTTCAAAAGTACCTAGACTTCATAGACAACAGTTAACATAATCCTAAAAGAATAGAGACATAAATGATTTTATTAGGCAAAAAGGAAGGTTAAAAATAAAGAGTTAAGAATGTAATTCAACTCTGGTTGGCACTATGCCATTGGTGCTTGGTTTTGAGGTTGTTGAAAACAGATTTGGGAACTTTTCATGGTCGCATGAGTCAATTGGTAGGTAGACAAAGCACCAGTGGTGTAGAGCCAGCCAGAATTGAAAAGCTTGTGAACATAGAGAGCCAATGATGTGAGTTCTAGCATGAAGACCTCTGAACGTCAATACCCTGACTTGAGGCAGGCAGGCTGAGAGATTTTCTCACTCCAACATTGAACCCATTCAGGCCTCCAGTGAACTGAATAAGGCCCACTCGCACTGGCGGCCACAATTTTCTTTTCTCAGTCTATTTCTAATATACCCAGAATATATATGACCAAATGTCTTTGTACCCTATAAACAGTATGATTTTATATTTGACATGTACAATTAACCATAATTCAGTGAATATTCCTATTCTTGTTTATAACTTTGTAAGTGATCAACCAGGATGTAAACTCTAGTCTGGCATTTATATAGTGGATTTCTGTAAACTGTTATATACAAGCACCTACTAAAAAGTTGAGAACTAAAAAATTTTCAACTAAATGGATGGCTAACAAAAAAAAAAAATTTAACTCAAAAGTTAAGAAAAAACCAAGAATGATCCTAAACCAAAGATAGTAGAATGAATAATAAATATAAAAAGAAATTAAATCAAAAGCAAAGATGTTAATGAAAGAATGAATAAGAAAAGTGCAGATATTTTGAAAAGACCAATAAAACAAACAAACAAAAACTGACAAGGAAAATCAAGACAAAAAAGGAAAAAAGGTATAAATTAGATTAATAACTTAAAAAGTGGACAATAATAGCTACCATCATCTACAGTGAGAAAGGGGGAGAATCAGAAGAGATGCAGTTAGAAAGAGAAGGGTCCACTACTGGGGGCAGTCCTGAAAACAGAGGCGCCAAAAGGAAGTCACTGTAGTATGATGGGAAATGTTGGTGGAATGAGCCACGAGACAGAGCACTGAGGGAGAAGACGTGTTAGATTTGGATATCTTGGAAGTAGATCCAACTGGGTATGCTAAAGTGTTAAATAAAAAAAAGTCAATAGTCCTTACCACTGCATATAAAGTCTCCACTATATACTTCCAGTCTAATTCTTCTAGTTTGAACTCTTGTTAGTTCAATTTAGACTAGTAAGACCTCTACTCATCCTAAAATTCTCACTACTTATTTGACTTCCACTTTCTTCAATCTGTTGCCTCTTTCTGAAATGATAGGACTTCTCCAGGAACCCCTAGTCAACTTACAAGTCTTGGCTCAAATATCACTTCTGTGAAGCTTTGCACAAACTTTGAAAGCATAGTCACTCCCTTCTGTAGCTTGTCACTACTCACGTTTACTAGAAGAAACAGCAGAACAACACTGTTCAGAGTAGCAGATGTTAATTAGTACGGGTCCACTATGAGGCACTGTAATAAATCTATTATATTATATTGTAGTAATATATATATATATATATATATATATATATATATATATATATAATCTATTCCTATCAACAATCTCACATTTTAAGAGCTATTTTATGCACTTTTTATTTTAAAAAGCTGAGGTACAGAAATATTAAATAATTTGCCAAGGGTTACATATCTAGTAAACAGAGAAGCCAGGTCATGAACATAGCATTCTGGGTTGAAAGTCCCCACACCACTTCATAGAGGAATCAAAGCATGGGAAGCTAATGGAAATAGTGGGGCCAGGAACTGAAATGGTTTGGAATAGGCAGGGTCAACATTGTCAACATGACATATAACCAAAAATGATATGTAATGCAATTCAAATCAAAATACCAACAAGATTCCTCACAAAACTAAAAAAAAAAAAAATCCAAAAATTCATATGGAACCAGAAGAGATCAAGAATGACCAAAGCAATCCTGACCGAAAAGCAAACTGACAGGCCTTACTATCCCCTATTTCAAAGCAAACAGAAAAAAGTAGTAGACAAATAGAATGGACAAATATGCTAAAAAAGAATGTAGACAAACAGAATAAAACAGAAGGCCAGGAACAACCTCAAAACAGCGCTTAGCATCTTGGGTCATTGCAAAATGCAAAAAGCAATAAAAACACTGATGATGAGCCATCTCACTGCAGTCAGAACAACTACCATACAGGACATAAAAAAAAAAATGCTGGCCGAGATATGAGGAGAACAGAAACTTCCTATGGTAAACTAGTATAAACACTTAGAAAATCAGTATGAAGATACCTCAACATAAACAAAAATCAGAAATTCAATAGAAATCAGCTATATCTCCTCTGGATATCTTCCCCAAGAAATTAAACACAATATATCATACCGATACATGCATTCCTAGGTTGACACCACAATAATTCACAAATATTAAATCATGGAAATAGCCTAGATACCCACCAACACATGAATGGATAAACAAAATATAATGTGTGTGTGTGTGTGTATTAATACACACACACACACACACACACACACACACACACACACACACACACACACGATATTATTCACCCAACAAGAAAGGCAAGTTTGAGTTACAGAAAAATGGATAGATCTTGAGACCATAACTTTTAGTAAAATAAGTCACATGGCTTCTGTTACATCTGAAACCAAACTATAACTAATCTAAACAGTAAAAAGAAAGATGGGAAATAGAGAGTTGGATATTTTGGAGACAGGGCAGGGCATCAGGAAGGTGGTGCTGTTATGGTTTAAACCTGGAATGTCCAATAAAACCTCATGTACTTAGAAACTGTGGATTATAAATGAATCTCACATACTACTATGAGGTGGGACCTGGTCAGAAGGAGCGAATCGCTATGGCTTGACCCAAAAGAGGAGGGTCACTGGGGCTTGACATGGAAGATATATGGTAGCCCCCCCACATCTGTGCTGTAGGTTTCCTCTTTGCCATGTCATGCACAGCTTCTCTCCAGCTAGGACTGAGACCTTTTGAAACCACGAGTTAAATAATTTTTTCCTCCCTCAAGTTATGAGTTTGGGTAATGTGTCCCAGCAATGAATAAGTGAGGAAAGAGGAGAAAAATGATCACAACATGATACATATATGAATATACAGATATAACAATTTTCTAGAATGAATGTAATTATTATGTATCACACACATACACCAATTTAAAAAAACAACATGAGAGAGTTTCGCTAAAAATTTAAAAAATGACATTATCATATGAGCTAGCAATCACGCTATTGGGTATTTACCAAATAAAGCCCGTGAAATGATATTTGCATACTTTTACATAGCAGCATTGTCTACAATCGCCAAAAAAGTATAAAAAGTTCAACTGTCTATTAACAAACGAATGAATACAATGCAGTATATACAGAGTGGGATATTATCTATCCATAGAAAGGAAGGAAATCCTGCAATATGTGACACCATGGAGGAGCTATGAGGACACTAAATGAAATAAGCCACTCACAAAAAGATAAATACTACGATTCACTTACATGAGGTGTCGCTAAGCGTAGTTAAATTCATGGTGATAAAAAGTAGAATAACGGTTGCCAGGATACGAGGCTGAGGAAGTGGAGAATGAGAAGTCACCGTTTAATGGCTACAGAGCTTCATTCTCAACAGATCAAAAGTGCTTTGGTGATTTACTGCAGACAACACAAATGCACATTAGCACTACCGAGCTGTGCACTTAAAATGGAAAGCCAGTAAACTTTATGAGTCTTTTTAGCCACAATGAAAAACACACATCACATGGGAGGGCATGCTCACTCAACAGACACACACGGCGCTATTTTGCTTATAAAGACGAAAGAACAGATAAGGCTGTGGAAGTAGACCAGACCTAACTATGACGAGTCTTAAATACACAAAAAATAACAAATAAGATAAAAATTATAATTGGCCAATAGCAGGAAAAAAAAAACTATAAAGGTTTCTTTCCTTTGGACTTTGTCCTCTATGGGATGAAGGCTTTCAGCAAGCAAATTCCTCCAGCTTTGACCTTGTTACTTAGGATTGTGTTAAGAATTCTAGGTCTTATCTAGATTCATAGAAATTTTAGAGTAGATTTTTCTAGTTCTGTGAAGAATGTTGTTGATATTTTGATTGGTATTGCATTGAATCTATATGGCAATTTTGGAAGTATGGCCATTTTGACAATATTAAATCTTCCTATCCAGGAACATGTGATGCTTTCTATTTTCTAAAGTCCTTTTCAATATCTTTCTTCAGGCTTCGGTAGTTTAGTTTTCTCTACATAAATCATTCACTTCTTAGGTAAGGTTTATACCTAAATGTTTTTGATTGTTGTTGCTATTGTGAATGGGGTTGATATCATGCTTTCCTTCTTATAGAATTCGTTATTGGTGTGTGGGAATGTTATTGATTTGGAGGTATTGATTTTATAACTTGTTAATTCACTGAATATATTTATTAGTTCTAAGAAACTTCTGGTGAAATATTCTGGGCCTTCAATGTAGAGTAATTATGTCACCTACAACAGGGATATTTTAATTTCTTGTCTTCAATACCAGACTTCAAAATACACAACGTAACAACAGTGAATAAATCTAAATCTAAATAGTATGGGTACAAGAACAGACAGCAAGATCAGTGGAATATAAGAGATGTCACAAAGACAAACCCAAGCACCCTCAGTCACCTTATTTTTGGCCAAGAGGCCAAAACCATCCACTGGAGAAAAGTCAGCATCTTCAATAAATGGTGCTGAGAAAACTGGATCTCTACATACAGAAGAATGAAACTAGACCCATATCTGTCACCATGTACTCAAATCAAAATGGATCAAAAACCTAGATATCAAAAGAAAAACACTGAACCTGATGGAAGACAGAAACATGCTGGAAGACAAAGGATTTCCTGAACAGAATGCCACCTACACAAGAAATAACTGCAAGGGTAAACAAATGGAACTACATCAAACTAAAAAGTTTTTGCACAGCAAAAGAAACAATCAACAGGGTGAAGAGATAATCCACAGTATAAGAAAAATTTGCCACTGATTCTTCAGAGGATTAATATCTTAAATATATCAGGAAATCAAAAAATAAGCCCCCAAAATAAACGACCCTACTAAGAAATGCACAGCTGAAATTAAAAAAAAAAATTCTCAGAAGAGGAAGTAGGAAGTACAAATGGCCAACAAACACCTGAAAAATGTTCAACATTGCTGGCCATCAGGGAAATGCAAATTAAAACAATATGGAGATTTCATCTCATCCTATTGAGAATGGTCTACATTAAGAACTCAAAAACAATTGTTGGATTGTTGGCAAGGCTGTGGAGAAAAAAGGAATGCTTCTACACTATTAGTGGAATACAGTCTGGCTCAACCATTATGGAAAGCAGTTTGGAGATTCCTTAGAAAGCTGTCTTAGTTACATTTTCATTGCTGTGACTCAATACCTGACATCCACAACTTAGGGAGGAAAGAGTTATTGTAGCTTTCAGTTTCAGAAGGTCTCAGTCAGAAGATCTCAGCCCATTTGTGGGTAGGTGGCGGGAAAATGGTAGAATAACATGGCAAGACTGGAGCAGGGGTAGGGCCAGAGCCAGAGCTCCAGAAATCCTCACAACATGGCGGTACAGAGAGAGAGAGAGACTGGGAGGAAGGGTGGAAACAGCATACTCTCCTCCAGCTCAAGCCCCAGGCACCTGCCCCTTCTTGCCAAGCCCCACCTCACAACCCTACACAGTATCCATAGGAACACGAGACTTTTGGGGGACACTCCAGATCCAAATCCCAACAAAAGCTGAGAACAGAAATCCCATTTGATCCAGCTATAGCCAGTGCTACGGAGCATTTTCCCAAAAGCACTCAAGTCAGTATACCATAAAGACACATGTGATTTTAGTACCACAACTCACAGTAGCTAAATCCTAATCTTTCAACCTACATGCTTATCAACAGAGAAACAGGTAAGAAGATGTGATATTTATGCACAATGAAATATTATGCAGCCATAAAGGAAGACAAATATGAAGCATATGAAAGAAAATGGGGCCATTTTGACTCAATAATGCTCAGAAAAATGGACCAGACACAAGAAAACAAGTATTGACCAGTGTCCCTCATATGAAATTGACATAAATTACATGCATGAAAAGACTCTAAGAAAGAGCACAGGAAGAGGAGTGATGGACTGCTAGGAAAGGGAAGAGTCACTGAGAGTGAAAGGGCAGTAAAGGAAGGGAAAGATTTAGAGGAAGGGAAAAGTACTCAAAACTGATGTAGAGAGGCACTAGGTCCCCATGCTGCATGCCATCAACATGTTATTCAATCTGCAGTTCACGCATATTCAAATAAAAGAGTAAATTCATCCCATTTATGAAACATCACACCTGCCTGCTCTCTTTTTAAATCTCTGGAAGTTTCCTCTCAATCTCCTTTGATGGGTTCTCTATACCCACGCTGTAAAAGTTATTCTTGTCCAGTTTTCTACCAGTGCCTATTTTGTGTTTTGTTACAATCATGTTCCAAGTGATTATGTTTACTTCTTTCCATCCAACTACTACCTATTCACAGATAATTGTCCAAATCTCTTATTTGTAGTTTAAGATCTCTAACTTAGGTTTCCAACACACACCACCATCCCCACACACACACACACAGCTAACTCTAGCTCTTCATACAGATATTCTATTGGTACATCAAATTCAACCTTCCAATTCTGAACATTTTACCTTCATTACACCCAACTCAACCCCTGATCCTGGACATTTCCTTAAATTCCTATCATTAGTAAATGAAACTGTTACCATTATACACCAAGTTGCTCGAACCAGAACATGGGATGTAATCTATAATTCCTCCCATTCTCTCACTTACTATATCTGATCTAAAAATTCGTGATATAACCTCAAGTCCTTTTACTTTTTGTTCAACCTAATTGCCGTTATCATAGCTCAGGTCATTATCTCTCAACTAGATTACGACAAACAGCCACCTCACAGATCTGGACCTCCTTGCCAATCATTCACTGCTATGGAGTCCTAAGAAAAAATACAATCATTTCTTTCCCCTGCTTGAGATCATTCAATAGATAAAATAATTCCTTGACCTGACACCTTCCTAACTTAACTTCAATTTTCTCTTCCACTTCCCAGCCCATCCAAATAATTATTTATCCCTGTGTCAATCATATTCAACTACTTATAGTTTTTCAAACATACGATGTTCTCTTTTACCTAAATATTTGTACATGCTGCTCTGTTTGGTGAAAATAAAATAACATTGTACCTCCAATCTCTGCCATTATATCTTATTCAAGTAACACCCACTTTTCCTTTTAGACTTAGCAAATGTGCTGACTACTCTAGGAAAAGCTATCTGTGATTTAGGTGTCCTCCAACAGCACTACATAAATACCTCTATCAAAAGTTGCACCAGAGCACATGGAATTGTCTAGTTAAGACTTCATGTTCCTTATTACATTGAATGAGTTTATTTACTTTCACTTTATATCCTTAATATTCAGCATAATTGTTGTAAGACAGAAGCTGAATAAAGACAAATGACAAGGGACAGTATAAAAACCTGATAAGAAAAGTGAAAGTTATTGACTACATACTTTAATTTTTAGCTACCAATTCTATCTCTAACAAGAGTCATTCATCCGGAATTTGTATGAAATTTATAAAGATTTATTAATGCCAAACTCTTTACTTGAAAAGGTATTTTATATACAAATATCTAATTATTATTACTTATCCATTCATCAACATCCAATATATACCAGCAATTCTTGTAAGTACCAAAGACACAATGCATGATTAAGATATGGTGAATGTTATGATACTCATCCCTTCATATGATTAAGAGGCCCAGGTATCACTGTGACACATACCCAGGGTTTGAGGAAGAACTTCCCCAAAGAGGTGAAATGTAAGCTAAATGCCTAAAAAAAAAAAAAAAAAAAAAATGAAATTTAGCCAGGCTGGACAATAGGTAGGGGAAATTCAGGCTGAAGGAATAGTTTATGCAAACCTCAAACAAAAAAAGGGAAACAAGAGAGAAAGAGTATGACATACTTAGTTATTACAAATTTCAGAATCATTAGTGTGTACAGTCAAAGGTAGAGTAGCAGAGACAAGGCCAAAAGTGTCAAGAATGCCAGAACATAGAGGGGAATGTATGGCACACAGAAAAATTTGGTTTTCTCCTATAAGCAAGTTAGCACAAAACCGATCCAGACCCACTCATTTCAACAAGTAGAATTCAATTTTCTTTTATTTAGGTTGTTTATGTGACCATATAAGGGTTTTTTCTTTTTCAAATTGGAAAATCACCAGTACCAGGCAGCAGAGAAGCCAGGCCCAGTGCTGTAGACCCCTGATCCCACCACTCTGGGTGGCAGAGACAGAGGAAGTACATAACAAGACCAGCCTGGACAACTTGGTGAGACCATCTCAAAGTAAATATTTTAAAAATGGGCTGGGGCTATAGTTCAGCATGAAGACTCTGGGCTTAATTTCCAGTAACAACCCCACACTCAAAATAGGCAGGAAAGAGACACTGAAAGAGTTAATACAGAGGAATGCCGTGACTGGCTACAACATGCACACACACTAGAAGACTGGAGACTGTTCAGGAGGTTTGAGCTCACCCACCTGAGAAATGACAAGGGTCTGAACATGAAAGTGACAGTGGGATGGAGAGAAGAGGGTATGGTAGGAGCTATTAAAGTTGGGGAGGGGAGTCAGAGAATTATGTTTTCAAAGGACATAGCGGAGGGACTGGGGTAGCTCAATGTTAACTATCATCATCATCATTTATAGGACTTGGTGACTGAATAAATGTGGAGTATAGAGAGAAAATCAACACCAGTTTCTCAGCGTGTAAGGAGACAATGTTGCCATTCCAAAAGAGCAGGAACAGGAAACTGCTGTGTGGTTTTTTTTTTAATTGTGGGATGGAGTCATTCAATTTAAGGTGAAGACTAGGAAGATGAATTCAGTATCGCTCATGTAGTATTCAAGATGCCTGAGGAATAGCTAGAAGATGTCAGACATTAGGATGTATAGAGCTGGGATTCAGGATAAGATCAGAGAACAATCATTACCCTCAACTAACGGTGCCCATTTGACTTCTAGGTCTAAGTTTAAGATCATGGAGAATCACAGGCCCCTATTCTCTTACCAGTTACAAACATTAAAGTAAAATGCTTTAAAGACTTACATATAAGAATTGAAACTATGATACAGCAAGGACAAAATACAGGGGAAAACATTTCAGAACATTGTAATGGACAAGGATATTCTGAACAAGACTGGCAAAGCACAAGAAACAGACATAAATATACACAAATGGAATTGTATCAAACTAAAAAGCTCCTCCTCAGCAAAGAATGCAATTAAAAGAGTACAAGAACAACCTACAGAATGCAAACTACATGTAATAAGGGTTTTTTTTTTTTTTTACAGAAAGTATAACAAACTAAAAAAATTCAACAGTTGAAAAAAAAAGACTAAAAATGAGCAACAGAGGGGCTGGAAGTATGGCTCAGCGGTTAAAGCACTTGCCTAGCAAGTAGTAAGACAAGGGCAAAGTACTCGAGTTCAATTCCCCAGCACCACATAAACCTGGCATGGTAGCACACACCTGTAATCCCAGCACTCAGGAGCGGGAGGCTGAGTCAGGCAGACTGTGTGAATACAAGGCCAGCCTGGGCTACATAGTGAGTTCAGGACCAGACCAGGATACAGAGTGAGATCCTGTCTCAAAAAAAAAAAAAGAAAAAAAAAAAAAGAATAACAGAGACATAAAAAACAGTTTTCTGAAGAAAGCATAAATATTCAGTTATGTATATGAAGAAATGACCAATATCACTACCCATCAGAGAAATGCAAATCAAAACCACAATGAGGTATGACCTTGGCTATTATAAAAAAAGACTACAGATAACAAGTGCTAATGAATATGTGAAGAAAACAAAACTTTACATTATTAGTGGGAACAGAAATTAGTACAGCCATTATGGAAAACACTATGAAGGTTTCTCAAAGACATAACTACCATGTGACCTAGTAATCTCATTACCAGTATATATCCAAAAGGAACCAGTATGCCAGAGACTTATGCATTCTGATGTTTATTACAGTACCACTCACAACAGCCAAGGAACTAAAACAAGTTAAGTATTCATTGGATAATGAATGGATAAAGAAAATGTGAATGGAATATTAGCCTTAAAAAGAATGAGGTTCTAGTATTCAGAACATTAAGGATGAAAGATAATTATGTTAGATAAAATACCTCAGATACAAAAAGACAAGTACTGTACAATCTTACTCATATATAAGAGGTGTGACCCAAAATATGGTGAATGTTTAAATTTTTTACCAATAATTTATTACAGTAAAAGACACTTTGCAACAAATCTGCCTCAACTACTCTCCTTGACTTCAAACACACTTATCATCATCACCATTTTCTGAAGTAGTTCTACTAGTCCTTTTTTTTTAGTGTCTTTAGTTGCAGTGTCATGGCTACCTGACATCCTGAATTTACTCAAACTTCTACTTTTCAAGGTCGTTCTGACTTTAGGGAAGATCCAGAAGTCACACAAAGCCACCAGATCCAGTGACTGAAGTGAAAGAGAACACGCCATAATGCATTTACCAGTCTGCATTTCAGCTGGATGACACTTGGCAACAGAATAAATTATATTTTGTATGACACTTCATGAAGACAATCATGAAACAGGACACCTGGAGCTATCTCAGAAAATGGCAAAAACAGTAAGTACATCCAAAGCAAAGGAAAGTGTTTTTGAGTGGAATTAATGGCAATAAATCTTTTGCTGGCAATGTTTTTGTTTGTTTGTTTGTTTGTTTGTTCTCAGACAGGGTCTCGCTCTGTAGCCCAGCTTGCACCTGAACTATGTAACCCAGGCTGGCCTCGGACTCATGACAATCCTCCTGTCTCAGCCTCCTGGGTGTTGGGATTACAGGTATGTGCCACCACGCCCAGTTTATGTGGTGCTGGGGAATCAAACTCCAGTATTTAGGCCTTAATTTAGCACTAGCAAGTGCTGTAACTGCTGAGCCATTCCTCCAACCCCTGCAATAAATTTTTTAAATTGAAACATTCAATATATATTTATACCATCCTTGAACAATATAAAAAACTGATCTCACAGAACTTGAGGGCAAAATGGTGGTTCTCACAGACTGGTAGAGAAAGGAGTAAGGCAGATGGGGAAAGAATGATCAATACATATGAAGCTACAGTTACACAGTGATTAAGAACTGTTGGTGTGATCCAGGCCCAGTGGTGCAGGTTTATAATCACAGCAGCTGAGGCGGGAAATTCACAAATTTGAACCCAGCCTGGGCAACTTAGTGACTTGTTGAGTCTCTGTCTCAAAATCAAAAACTAAAAATGACCTAGTGATGCAGCTCAGTATGAAAGCCCTGGGCTCAACACTCAGTACAACAACAACAACAACAACAACAACAACAATAACAACAACAACAACAACAACAACAACAACAACAACAACAACAAAGTTTGTAGCAGTAGTAGTAGTAGTAGTACTGGTAGTAGTAGTTGTAACAGTAGTAGTTCTGGTGAGTTATGGCCCAGTAGGTTGATTATGGAAAACAATAATAAATTGTTTATTTCTAAAGGCTCAAAGAAAGAACTTTGAGTGTTTTTAACATAAATGATCAATGCTTAAAGAAATAAATGTCTCACCTGATTTAAACATTACACAATATAGATACATACCAAAACACTGCATGGCATTCCACTAGTATGTACAAATTTTATGATTTACATATTGGTTAAAATAAATTTAACTTAGAAATAAAAATCTAAAGAAAAGATCTGGGAGAATCAATAATTACATGTGCCTGTGTATACCCTAAAAAGCTACAAAGCCTAAGGATATATAACAGAAGAAAAAAGTTTGCCACTCTAAAATCCTACCTTTATTTATTAAGTTACAAGGTATTAAGTCAACTACATAATCAAATTGTGTCAGTTAATCTTAACTATCGACTGTAGTAAGAGTTTCCTATAGAGTTTAAATGATAGCAACATTACAGTCATCAGTGGACTCACCAACTGATGTCATAGTTAGATCTGCTGTTAGGAACTGGGACTCAGAGAAGGAGGGTCACCAGAGGCATGCCTCTGGAGGGCATATCACATTCATCTGCATTCTTCCCCCAGGCTCTGCTTCCCAGGGGCCCTGAAGTAAACTATGCTAAATTTTACATTTTAATTCTTCATTAACTTGTTATCATTACTTTATGAGAAAATATAATTTTCCAGGCCTCTTGGAGAATTATGTATTATTTAAATAACAAAATCACTCATTAGAGAAAAAAAATGACACATCTGGTTTATTCTCAAAGGATACAATGGTAAAACTTACATGTTTTATATTTGAAACAGCACTGGTAGAAATTAAATAACTCCAATTCTTTTTCTACCACAAGAATTTGACATGATACATACATACACATACATGCAGACATATGTGTGTATTTAATTAAAGTTTAAATTTTTATAGAGACATTTATGAAGTATTAAACAGCAAGACTTACGAGTCAACATGTAGAACTCTCTGGCCACTCCTGGAACATGCAGCAGCAATGATGGATTCAGGCAAACCTATAAAAAAGACATGTAGATCATTTAGAATGTAGAAATATCCATGAAAATATATATTCTACATAAAATGTTCAATTTATGCTATCACTTTATAGGAGGAGTCCCATCTCCCACACCTATAGGCCTTGGAAGATCTGGGCTGCTGTGACAGATGAGACTGGTGAAGAAGAGAGAAGTGAGTGAAGTTCCACCTCCTGTCAGCATGCTTCTATTAGGACCTAATGTCCCAAATGATCTAACGGGAAGCAGAGCTCTGCTCCCTGCTCCCCTTGTGCAAGCCATTTCAAAGCTGTCCTACTACAACCTACTGCAAAGCAAGTATACTCCCCCCACTCCTAGGGAGAATAGTCCTCAACTAAATCAATCCCTGGTGTGAAAATGATTGCAGACCACTGATTGAGATGACTTCATGTAAGGGAAGAATATGTATTTTTCTTTAAAGGATGACTATACCTTCTCTTAATCTCACCTTCACAAAACATGGGTCAACAAAATGATTACTTTAATGAGTCTCTCTGCACACCTCAGGTTCAGGTTTCAATTGCATGTTTAGCCTTTTCTCAATTTTCATGGTTATGTATAACTGAATACTACTTCTCATACATTTTCCCATGTTCACACACAAATAACAAATTTCTAGTACCATACAGCATATTTATATTGGAGATGCAATTTACATTTATGAGGCTTATTCACATTCTCCTAGAGCATGAGGGTACCAAACTCTGGGCTGCAGACCAGGACAAGTCCATGGCTTCAGAAGGACTGTCCCATGGGTCAATAAAGATTGAAGACCACTGTTGTAATGATTTCACAAAGAATTATCCTTAATCAAACCTGTACTTTGCAAAAATTATACCATTAGATGTTTCTTAAACATATATCACTAATACAGCAGATATTATTGTGTGGAAGAGTTCAATTTTTTTCTGTTTTGAGACAGGGTCTCACTCTGTAGCCCAGGCTGGTCCTGAACTCACTGTGGAGCCCAGGCTGGCCGTGGACTCACAGAAATCCTCCTGTCTCAGCCTCCTGAGTGCTGGAACTGCAGGCATGAGCAACCACACCCGGCTTATGTGGCTTATGTGGTGCTGAGAATCGAACTTACCACTTGCTAGGCAAGTATTTAACCGCTGGGGCATTCCTCCAGCCCCCAAAATGGTATTTTTTAAAAGACAAGTATTTATTTTTACTTATAAATTATCATAAATGAGCAACTGTAACCATATTACTTTCACATATGTTTGTTATTTAGGAAACATGATAACACACTAGCTCATCTACTCTTCTCAACTGCATTGAGAGATTAAAAATATGTATATGAAGATGGCAGCTAAGTAACACAGTTGCAAAATGTCTCCTCATTGACCCACTTAAGAAGTTAAGAATTTAGTCATAAAAAGCCTGTTCAAAGTAGCCAGAACAGGGAGGAGCACCCAACAACTGAAAGGAGGCCAGGGGATGGTCAGAAATCCTGAAAGAACATCAGAACTGGACAGAAAAAAAAAAAAAAACAGCAGCCTAGGAAGCTGCCCTAGGCGGGCTGCAAATGGCTGGGAGCCGCAGGCATCTGTAGACAGAGAAAAGCCCTCTTGGGGCCCGGAACATCTGATCAAGCAAGGAGAGGAAGCAGCACCCCAAAACTGGCAGGAGGTCAAAGGAATGTCAGAAATCCTGAAGTCATATCAGAAGTGGAAAAAAAAAAAAACAGCAGTCAACTCAACACAGTTCTGAGCTGCTGGAATCCATAGACCACAGACAAAGGAAACCTGGAAGCCAGAACCTCAGATTGAGGTAAGCAGGAATCTGGAAGAGGGGTGAATTATCAGCAGCTGGTAGCCTCAGCACCTAAAAAACAATCCTGCAGGGAGTGCATACTACAAACACAATGTGAGCTCCCCCCAGAAAAAGCCTCTGGGAGCCCAGATCAGAAGCAGTGCCTTGCAGCCATAACAGGCAATGACATAAGCACATAAGCAGGAGCCATAACAAAAAAAAAAAAAAAAAAAAGAGCTCAAGACTAAACTGATTAGAGTAAAAGAAAGCTCAGAAGAGCACAACAGGGCTTTTGGGGTCATCCTTAAACTGGCACAAGGGACAGTTGCAAAGAGGAGATAAAGGCCACTGACCTCCTGAGTGGCTCAGTGTAGGAGGCACACCTCCGAGGGTGGAGAGCCCTGCCCTTGAGGGAGAGAAGCCAGAACAGGGAGGAGAGCTTTACTGAGCCGGGCTGGAGTTGAGCAAGACACCTCAAAGGCCATCAGATTGTCAGATCCCCCTCACTGCCTATTCCCAGCACAAAACTAAGAGGAACTGTGACTCCCCACCACACACTGTCATAGCCGTTCAGAGAAATCCCACAGAAACATGGGAATAAGACAGTATGACAGGACACCTACAGAGATGACTGAGACCCCAGAGACAGATGTCATGGGCCATGAAATAGTGGAACTCATAGGGAAGGAAGTCAAAAAGCAAATAAACAAGTCAAACAACCAGTTCAAACAAGATATTCTCAAAGAAATGCAAGCAATGATGAATAGGCTTAAAGAGAACGTTACTAAGCAAATAATAGTCCTAGTGGAGACAAAGCTCACTGAGCATATTGAAGCCAAAAATAAAAAGTTGGCTGAGGTAAATAAAGAAATGCAAAATATGAAGCAACATTTTGATAGGGAAGTGGAAAATCTAAAAAGAAATCTAGATGAAATTCAGGATATACAAAGTTCATATGATAGCAGGGGAAGATGAATATTGTCAGGAAAGAATTTCATATCTTGTAGACAAGTCTGAGGAAACACATGCATGACTCCAAAGTTAAAAATGAGCAAAGTAGCTGGATACAACAATGGATGGATGACTCAAAGAGAACCAATTTCAGAATTATGGGTGTGGGAGAAAGAACAGATGACAGCACTAAAGGTATAAAGAATTTATTCACTAAAATCATGAAAGAAAATTTCCAAAGTCTAGGAAACTAACTTTCCAGTATAAGAAGCTTATAAAACACCAAATAACCTCAACTAGCAACGAGACTCGCCATGACATATTATAATCAAAACCTCAGAAATACAACATAAAGAGAGAATATTAAAAGCAGCAAGAAAAAACAGACATAATTCTACCAAGGTAAACTCACTAGAATTAATCTAGATTTTTCAATGCAAACTTTAAAGGCTAGCAGAGCCTGGAACAAGATCTTTCAAGCTTGAAAAGACAGCAAGTGTCAACACAGGTTGTTATATGCAACAAAATTATCCCTGAAAATTGAAGAAGTAAAAACTTTTCAAGAACAAGAATCCCTTAAGAAATTTGCTACCACTAGCATGGCATTGCAGAAAACACGTGAAGGAATCTTTGAGAGAGGCAGAGAGACAAGGTGCTCCAAAAAAACATGGAGGAAAGGAAACACCTAAAGAGAAAGTGTAATAATATGTATAGATAGATAGATAGATACATAGATAGATACATAGATAGATAGATAGTTAAATAGATAGACAGATAGATTGGCATTAGAATTATTTGATTGGTATCCTTCTAGAACCGTACCAACTGTCTATAAAACCTGTGAAATTTCCCCCATAATTATTATTTTCAAAAGTATATAAGCTTACAAAACATAATAATATTTAACATGGGGAATTGGTACAAAATCTTCAAAAATGTGTGTGCATAAAGTTAGATACAGATAGGTAGGTAAAAGCATAAACCAAATCTGGCAAAATATTAATAATTAGTGAAATGTGAGTAAGCAATTTATGAAAGTTAAAAAAATCTGAAATACGCAAACATGCGACTCTACCTATTGCTTTAACTGTAGCATACTACTATGTAATACAGAGTTAAGTTCACTGAATGTAGTAACTTGATATAGACTTAAGCTTGTTTAGTGTAGCAATTCACATGGTTTAGAACACAGGCCTTCTATAGAACCAAATGAGTGTAATGGTGGGAGTTACGGGGGAATGGGGAGGGGATAGGAAAGCCAAAAATGAGGAGGGGAAGGGATCATAGTATTGATGTGATATATATGTGCACAAAATACTCAAGTTCATTGTAAACATTATGTATTGCATATATATTAATAAAAATGGTGGGGAAAAAAGAAAAAATTTATATCTGCATTCTGTTATAGTTTGAATCTGGCATGTCTCCCAAAAGCATGTATTTGGATGTTGTGATTACCTATGAATATTGTAAACTGTTGGGACATGGGGCCTGGCTGGAAGGGTCAGATGCCTGGGGCCTGACCTTGAGGGATACTTGCTTTCCCCTTCCTCTGTAATTGGCTCTTTGCTGTAGTGGCATTTTCCCAAAAGAAGTGGAGTAAAGTTTTTCAAACTCTAAAACAAAACAACTGTCAATCCAGTTTTCTATACCCTTAAAAATTATTCCTCAAAATTGATAGAGAAATAGACTTTCCATGACAAGGACATCTTCAAGAAAAGTATGACCACAGTCCTAGTTACTTAGCTACTTTTTCATTGCTATGATTAAATACCCAACATCCACAATTTTAGGATAGATTTATTTTAGCTCATAATTTCAGAAGGTCACAGTCCACTTACAGGATGGTAGCTGGAAATGGTGGGCCAGGGCTGGAGAAAGAGAGAGAAAGCACACTTCACAGGCATGGAATTACAGAGCCAAGTCTAGGAATAAGGGCAAAGCCAGCACACACCCTTCCAGGACAAATTCCCAGCATCCTCTCTTTCCAGGCAGGCCAATATCCCAACAGTGCACAGCATCCATAGCTATATGAGTTTTTGAGTAACACTCCAGACAAAAAACTACAACAACCACTAACCCAGCATGCTGGAAAATACTTAAGAAAAGTGTAGTTAGAGACGGGAGGCCAGAAGTACCAAAGAGCCCAAAGAAAAGTATACATCTTACTGGCAGAATAGTTAAAGATAAATTTAAGGAGTTGGAGGGATAGCTGAGAGGTTGAGAGTGCTTATCTGATAAGTACAGGGCCCAAGGTTCAACATCCCAGCGCCACATAGTCAAGGCAGGAGGGCCCACAACACACCTTCAGAAAATAAATGAATGAATAGACAACAAAGGCCTGTACCACTGGACCTGGATCAATATATACATACATACATTTAAAAAGGAATCATTAATGGAAAAATCATGGATAGAAATCAGTAAATATCTTATGATAGTAACTCTCATTGTTAATGATCTTAAGTCAAATATGAAAAGACACAAACTGGCAGATTGGATCAAAAACCAAAACCCCAAAATAAGTTGCTTGCAGAGATATCTCATCCTCAAAAAACACATACACTAAATGTAAAAAGATAGAAAACAATACTCCATGAAACTGGGGCACAAAAGGAAGCAGAAGTAACTATCCGATTCTCAGACAAAGGAGGCTTCAAGCTAAAACTAATCAGAAGAGACAAACCAGGTCACTACAAACATACTAAAAAAGGGAAGAGTCCAATAGGAAGACACAATTTTTTTTTAAATATAGGCACCAAATATCAGCATACCCAGGTTCATAAAACAACAGCTATTCTCAAAAGAGCAGGCAGATATCAAAATAAGCACAGCAGAAAAATTCAATGTCTCACCCTCAGAAAGAGAGGCCAACCAGATGCAAAACAATCAAAATAAAAACTTCAAACTCAAACCAGAGAATTGAAAATAATGGACTTAACAAATATCAAGTGTTTGTTCACAACAAAATACATTGTCTCAGCAATACATGGAATTGTTTCCAAAATAGGGCATATATTATATCACAGAATATGCTCAAAGAAGTTCAAAAGATTTGAAAGATCTGAACATTGACACATAGCAGAATAACATTAGAAATTATCAGAAAAAAAAAACCTATTCAAACACATGGAGATGAAATACTCTTAATAATCAGTAAGTCACAGAAGAAACCAGGAAGAAATTTAAAAGTTCTTAGAAAAAAATAAGAAGCACAATATACCAAAACCTTTTGGACACAAGGAAAGCAGCACTAAGAGGAAAGTTAATACTGTGAAAACAGAGACTAGAAAAATAGAGCAAGCTCAACTAAATAACCTAAAAATTTACCACTTGGTCCTAGAGAAACAAAAAATCCAAATCTGAAACAAGTAGAAGGAAAGAAACTACAAATATCAGAGAAAAATCAATGTACTTGAGACAAAAAGCACAACCCAAATGAATAAAAGTTTCATTCCTTGCAAGGACAAATAAGATTGATAAATTCTTAGCCAAACTTAGCAAAAGAAAGAAAGAACGAACTCATATCAATGAACGAAAATAAAAAAGATAAAGTAACAATGGACACTGCCAAAACAGAGAGAATTATGAGAAACTACTTTTAAGGCTTACACTCCAACAAACACAAAACTTAAAGAAATGGGTAAATTTCTAAACATGTATGAACTAGAAATAGTGGCAATATAAAAACCCTGCCAATAAAGGAAATTCCAGGACATAAAGAACTCACCAGTGAATTTTAAGAATTTAGGTGAAGTATTCCTCAAACTCTTCCATAACAAAAGAAGGAAATGAATGCTGCCATACACAATTCTGAACCCACAAAAAAAGAGAACTCAACAAAACTGAGAAAATCATACTCCACTATCCTTAGTGAATGTAGATTCAAAAATCCACAACAAGATACTTACAAACAGAAAGTATTAAAAAATTTTTACATCATAATCTGATTGGCTCTCTGGAATGCAAGGATGGTTCAACATAGAGAAATCAATAAAAGTACTGCACTACATAAAGCCAGGATAAAAATTACATGATCATGTTGACAGATGCAGAAAAAATTCTTTGAAAAACTCTAATTTCCATTCATAATAAAAAATGATGAAAATAGGTACAGAAGGATTTTACCTCAAACTGATAAAAGCCACTTATGACATACCCATTGAAAACATTATACTAAATGGGAAATGAATTGGCATTCTCGCTAAGATCAGGAAGAAGCCACAGTAACAAATAACTCTTACCACTTCTCTTCACAATACTAGAAACTTCAGCAAAAGAAATCAGGAGAAAAAAATAAAAGGAATATTGACAAGGAAGGAAGAAATCAAGCTAGCTTTTTTCAGAAAAGGCATGATCCTTTTTACATGAAAGACTCAGAAAACTACCAGAAACCTACTGCAACTAATAAGTAAATTCTACAAAAGGCAATTTAAAAGCATTAATAATTAATACACAAAAATCAATAAGCTTCCTCTATACTAGCAATGAACCCACAAGAGAGGAATCAGGAAAACAAAACCACTAATCACGGCTTCAAAAGAAATTAAGTACTCAGGAACTAATCTTACCAGGGAATTGCAAGATATTTTATAATAAAAACTGTACTACTGTGAAAAAAAAGAAATTGAAATGGACATTTAAAATTGGAAAGATAGCCCCTGTTCCGGGATAGATTGAACCCATATTGCCAAAATGGCCAAAATACCAAAAATTATTTTTACATTTAGTACAATTCCAATCAAAATACCAGTAGCATTTTTCACTGAAGTAGAAAAGACAATTCTAAAATTCATATGAAATTAGATGTGACTCAAAAGAGCCAAAACAAACCTAAGCAACGAGTGAAAAGCAAGAGTCCCTACAATCCTGAATTTTTAATTAGTCTACAAAACCACAGTGATGAAATCAGCATGGTATTGGCACAAAAACAGGTCAGCTGATCAAGTGAATAAAGTTGAGGATACACAAACAACCCTAAGCATACTCAACAAACCGATTACTAACAAAGAGGTAAAACAGAGCTTCTTTAAGAAATGTTGCTGTGCAAACTGGTAACCTACCTGTAGAAGAATTAATCTAGACCTAAATACTTCACCCTGTCTGTCCTCTCGTCAAATCAAAATGTTGAAACACTGAATCTGGTACAAGATGAAATAGGTAAAACAATTGAAGAATACAGGCACAGGCATGGATTTTCTGATCAGAATCTTAATTGCAAATGAAATAATGTCAAGAATCAATATATAGGATTATATCAAATTTTAAAAATTGTTCTAGCAAAGGAAACAAAGTGAAGAGACAACCTACAAAAAAGAAAGTGGTTTTTATTTTTCTTTTTTAGTCAGCCACTCCTCAGAGAACTAATATCTAGGATATATAAAGAAATTGAAAAGTTAAACTTCAAAGAATAAAAGACCCAGGCAAAAAAATGGGCAATTAAAATGAACAGAACTTGTGCATGTATACCACAATTTTTGCATCCATTTGTCTGTTGATTGGCATTAGTTGTACTGCTATAAATATATATCTCTACAACAAGCTGCTTTTGACTTTTTTAAAAGATACCCAGAAGAGAGATTGTTGGACAAATGAAATATTTATTTTCAGCCTTCTAAGGACATTCCATACTGCTCTCCATACAGACAGACAGATTTGAGGCTTTTGTAGGTGAATGGATGCAACTTGAGACCATCATGCTTAGTGAGGTGAGTCAAATGCAGGTTAAATATGGTGCAGTTTCTCTAATATCAGAAACCCAGAATACAGGCATTCTATAATACCAAATGTGTGTGATAGTGGGAGGCACGGTAATGTGGAGAGTGCGTAATGGGCCCAAGGGGAGAGGGGAAGGGACTGCAACATTGACGTGATATATATGTGCACAAAATACTTAATCTCAATGTAACCACTGTGTATCATATGTGTGTGTGATACATATATATATGTATATATATATATATATCACAGAGGGGAAGGGGACAACAAAAGCTTTCTCTAAAGAAGTAAATATTGCCAATAAGTACATGAAAAAATGTTCAGGATCTTTGGTCATTTGGTAAGGTAATTAAAATAACAAAGAGATTCACCTCTTACTCCAGAAAGAATAGCTATAATCAAGGACAAATGTAAACTAGCACAACTACTTTGTAAATAAATATGAAAGAATAGCTATAATCAAGGACAAATGTAAACTAGCACAACTACTTTATAAATAAATATGAAAATTTACCCAGAAATTCTATTTGATCTAGCTGTACTTCATTGGAGTATCTTCACAAAACTTTTAAAGACATCATGCAATAATGTGGATCCATTTTTATAGACACATAATTCATAATGGCTAAATTTTGGAAGCAGCATATATGTCCATGAATACATGAATGAATACACAAAGTATGCACATACATAACACATTAACTTTACAATCCCTTTCTATTTTTGGCCCTCCCACACCCTCTCCATTCCTCTCAACTCCCACTATCACACCCATTTGGTTCTATAGAATGTCTGCACTCTGGGTTTCCCTTATCAGAGAAACCATGTGATATTTAACATATTTAATCTTTTGCATCTGACTCACTTCACTCAAATCACCACTCTTTATCTCAGCTTCCTACTCATAGAATGAGCTGCAGTGGCCACATCTTGGTGCCTCTTCTCTGAGTCCAGCAGAACTCTTTATTGGGACGATTTCCTAAACGCCCCTCCCCCCTTTTTAATCTTACTATATCTTTGTTGAGATTCTTTAAATGGGCTCACCTACCAGTTCACATAAGAAAAGAACTATAACAATGAAATTGCTAAGGTGAGAAAATGTGAGAAAGAAAAAGAGAGAAGTTAAATTTCAAATTCCTTAGCTGAGTACTGAAAGGTAATTGTTTGTACTTTCAAAAGACATTCAGGTTGTCATTTCATCAATTAGTTTTCTTAGGATAAACTTACATCAAAGACCAAATAAGTGAACTGCTACATTAAATGAACTTATTTCTATATCACTAAGGTAAATTACACGTAAGTAATAGATGTAATGCCATACTTAGTTATTTCAGAATTTTTTAACTTTCCTAAATTATTTACTGACATTTTACTAATTACTAACATTCTGCCAGATTTTATCACTTTATCTACCTATCCATCCACAAATTCATATAAAACATTTTTAAGATTTTATACCAATTCCCTATAATGAATATAATTATGTCTAACAAAATAATAATACTATAAAATAATAATTATGGGGAAAAGTTTCACAGATTTTATAAAGCTGGTACTATTCTAGTCGAATACCAATTCCTCAATATAATTATAGCAGGAGAGTTTAATTCTCCATTATCACAAATATACAGGATAACCAGTCAAAAAATTAACAAAGAAATACTAGAGCTAAACCGCACTATGAAATAAATGGACTTAACTCATATATCCAGGGTATGTCATTCAACATCAACAGAATACACTTCTCTCAGCAAAATAAGGAACTTTTTCAAAAAAAGACCATATCATAGGCCATAACCAATGTTTATATAAATATAAAGGAACTGAAATAATATACTTTCAGATCACAGGAGAATAAAACTAAAAAGCAAAAAGCAACTGCAGAAATTATACAAATATTGGTACACTAAATAATACTGAGTACATTAATGGGTCATGGGAGAAAATAGAAAAATATGAAAAACTTCCTAGGGGCAAATGATAATGCACACATATTATACTTGAATCTATTGGATACAATAAAGCCAGTAACAAGAGAAAAAGTTACAGCTATGAATGCACACATGAAAAAAAAAAAAAAACAGCAATCACAAATAAGTTAATAATGTACCTCATGGTCCTAGGGGAAAAAAGAACAAATCCAAGCACAGTGGAAGAAACTATAAGATCAGAGCAGAAATTGATGAAATTAAAAAAACAGTATCAAACACAATGAATCAAGAATTGATTCCTCAAAGAATAAATGCGCATTGATAAATCTCTAGCCAAATTAAAAGAAGAAAGAAAAATTCATATAAATGCAATTTGAAATGAACAAAGGTAAATCACTATGAACTGCTGAAATTCAGAGAATTATGATAAGCTATTTTGAAACATATACATCAACAAATTGGAGAATTTAGAAAAAATTGTTAAATTCCTAGAAATATACAAGATACCAAATTTTTAACAAGAGGACACATAAACCCTGACTGAACCAATAAAGAATATTGAAGTTGAGCCAGCAATAAAATTTCTATACACAAAGTAAAGTCCACGACTGGATGGATTCAATGCAGAATTTTACCAGTACTTCAGAAAAAGACTACCACCAATACTTCTCTTTTTTTCCCATTTTATTGATATGTACAAGTGCAGAATTTAAGGTTTACAACGGAGTTGAGCATTTTGTGCACATACGTTTCTTGTCAAAGCGACAAGGGCTTTCCTGCTCTCCTTTTGTCCCTCCCCCTACCCTCCCTCCCCTCCCTTCATCCCCACCCTGCCCCCCTCTTTTGCTTTGTCTTTCGTTTAAAGTTCCATGAGATAGTTGTGGTCTGGGTCTCTCATATCAGAGAGACCATCCGATGTTTCACAGGCAAATGGAAGAAACTTGAGAATATCATGCTTAGTGAAGTGAGTCACCAATACTTCTTAAACTACTCCACAGAATTGAAAGAGGAGTAACACTGCAAAACTCTATTCCAGATGCTAGCATCACCCTGATACCAAAACCAGAAAAAGACTTAACAATAAGCCTATTTCCTTAATATAGATGCAAAATCCTTAATAACATACTGGACAACAAAATTCAACAATTCATTAAATGGATCAGACACCATAACCAAGTTGGCTTTATCCTACATATGCAAGGACGAATCAACATTAATAAATTGACTGCAGTTACACACCACATCAACAAAAATAAGGACAAAAATCAAATGATCCTCTCAGTAGGTGCAGAAAAAGCCTTTGGCAAAATCCAACATTGATTCATCATTTTTTTTTTAAATGATGAAAATAGTTATAGAAGAACCATCCTCAGGTTGACAGAACTCATGTTCACCAAACCTACAGCGAACATTATATTAAGTTGGAAAAATTGAAGGAGTTTCCCCTTATGACAGGTATAAGGCAAGGCCGACCACTCTGACCACTCCTATTCAATATACTACTCGAAATCCTAGGCAGAGCAATCATGAAAGACAATGAAATAAAAGGAATATGTTTGAAGAAGGAACAAGTTAAATTATCCTTTTTTTGCAGACAACATTACTATCTATATAAAATAACTCAAAAACTCCACCAGAAGACTCGTAGAGACAATTAACAAATTCAGCCAAGTTGCAGGATACAAATACAAACAAATCAATAGCTAAGTTGCAGGATACAAAGTTAATACAAACAGATCAACTAATACAAACAAATCAACAATCTTCTACACTAACAATTAGGTCACAGGAAGAACTGAGAGGAACAATCCCATTCTCAATAGCCCCTCAGAAACTTAAATACCTATGAATAAACCTAACCAAGGAAGTGAAGAACATTCCATAACGTCATTCTCTTCTCTGCCTCTGCTCATCCTTGAATAAGGTTAGCTATTCAAAGGACAAAGGCATATCACCTGCTTGCCACTTTGTTTTTTTCAAATATGTTTTAACTTAAAATCGTTTTCCAAAGTCTTTTCTAAAATATGTACACTACAAAATCTCATCAAACACTGAATATTATTTAAAGATTTCATATTATTAAATGTGGTTATTAAGTTCTTTAGTAAGGCTATACCAAAAAATTGTTCTCTCCTATGATTACAGAAAATATGTATAATTCTGATGTGACAACAACAACTGTGAATGGCAGGTCATTTTATTAAACACAAGAAAATATAATGCACGAAAATAGCATTTCACTAGAGCTATAATGAGAAAAACGGAGATTCGCTTTGTACCAACACTCTCACTTAAGGTTCTGTTATATTATTGGCAACTAGAAAGAAAATGCCTCACAAGCGTGTCAGCACGTCATATGTAGTGTCATAGCTTTTGGCTATTTTCTAAAACCTGTCTGCATAAAATAAAGATGTGTCATTATGAAATGAAAAACACTAGCCTAAAATCAGGGCAAAATAGGAAATTAATACTTTTAATAACTTGTAACATACTTCATAGGAATCAGACCATTTTTCAAGCTCTCCCTTTCATTCAGACCCTTAATGTGAAACTTCATCATTTACAAATTTAATATTTAAGTTAATTTTCTGTGATATATCCTCAAAACAGCATTTGGAATTGATTTCCTAATACTATAATTATATAAGATAAGCATAACAAAGTACTTATATTACTAATATATCAAACAATAAATAATAGATTCTCTGATAGGACTTTTATGATGTAGCAAAGCTGAATGCTTTCAATCCAAATCACATGAAACCATAAATCATTCTCTGTTTCATAGAACATTTCAAAATGGATTCCTGTTTTCTACCTTAGTCATTTCATGTTATTTATAACCAGTAAAGACCAGAATGGAAAGAAAATTACACAAAACAAAAATTTTACTAGGACTGCTTTTATATAGAATAACTTCTAAGAATAGAATTATGGGCAAAGAAAAACTTGTGAATACAAAAAGTATATGAAGAGCTCTCTGCTGTCTTTCTTTTATTAGTGAGAGAAACACAGAGGGCTTCTGCACCATCATAAACAAAGCATAAAAAAAATTGGTACAGAATTGACTAGAGAGCAATACTAAACTCATACTGCAGCCACTCAAAAACAAAAGATGTTATCACAAAATTTGTCAATGCTTACCAAATATCCTATATTCAACGTTTATGCCTTACCTCTACCTTTTTGTAGCTACATTAACACACACACACCACTACCTGCCAGGAAAAAAAATACTATTTTAATTTGATTATTTTATATAATTTTGATTACTTATAAATTATCCAATGTGAAACAAATGCAATAACTTGAAATCAATGGATTTCCTATTGATGGAAGTACTATTTATCTATAAAATTTTCAGAATTTTTAAAAAATACACTGCTATAGTTTAGATGTATAATGTCTCCCAAAAGCCTCATGTTTTTTTCAATGTTGTGGAATATCAATGGATTTGATGTCCTGTAAAGACGTGGGGCCTGGCTCGAAGGAACAGGTGTCTGGGACAAGCCCTGGAAGGATATATGCTAGCTGTGCCCTTCCTCGCTCTGGCTTCCTCTCCAGTCGCACCATAAACAGCTTCTCTCCAGCAAAGCCTCTGCCTTCCATCATAGCTGGCTGCAAAACGATGTACTGAGACCTCTCGATGCTGTGAACTAAAATAATAAACCACCGACGCAGATCTCCACTTAACCAAACGATGTACAGTCTGTGACACCCTCCCCCCCCACACATGATGTGGGTGTTGAGTAATGTGTCCCAGAATCACACATGCTATCACTAATATATTAATTCAAATTGGTTATTAATTTTTAAAAATTCAATATAACAAACTCTTAATAATAACAATAACACTGTTTTATTATTCAGGGAACTACACTAAATGTCAAGACTGGCTTTTTGTTTTAAATACCTATGACATCAGGAAAGTCACTTATCCTCTCTGGAACTCAGCTTCTGGATAGATACCCTCATTAGATAAAATAAAAGGCTTAGTCTAAGGAGCCAAAGGTTTGCTTCAGTTTCTGAAAGGGGAATATTACTGCTAGATAATATTAGAAATTTGGTTTCTGTTTTTGGGCAAATAACTACAGTTGAAAAATAAAATAGTATTTGGGAACATGGCAGAAGTGGCAGTTGTAGAATCTTTCTCAACAGTCCTCATAAAAAAAGAAAGTGAAACCAGGATAATGAATCTCAGATCCTCGGTAACATTAATTACTTCCTAAAAACAGAAAATAAAGACCTAAAGTAGTAAAACTTGAAGAGCTACCCTAACCCACCCTCTTTATTAAAAACACATGGGAAACACCTGAAAATTCACAACACAAAAAGATTTTGAGTATGGTTGCAGGCCTATAATCCCAGCACAGCTAGGAGGCTGAAGCAGACAGATCGAAAGTTGGGAAGTTAGCCTGTGCAACCTAACCACTTAGTGAGACCCAAACTCAAAAATAAAAAATAAAAATGGGTCAGAGATGCAGCTCAGTTTAAGGGTCCTGGCTTGATCCTCCAGTACCAGAAAATAAATAAATAAATAAAAAGTTAAAAAGGGGATACAGAGCAAAACAATATTCCAACAGGTAAGTAAAACATGTCAGAAAGGTGCCCTAGAAAATTAGATAAAAACTTTAACCTAATTATGTTAATATGATCCAAAAAAAAAGAAAATGGCAGAAGCTCTGAGTGAACATCATAAATCAGAATAAGAAAATCCCAAAAGTGAAGTTATAAGAGAACAAAAACACTTGAAAAAGGGAAAATGAGCTAAATATTTTTAAAAATCATTTCAGAAGTGAAAACTGTATTAGATGTACCATGAGAAAAAACAATGAATTAAAAATGCAAAGGACATATAATGATACTGTGGTTATTTTTTAAAAGGGTAAAGGATTTATTTCTACAAATATGTTGAAATACCTATGGGCAGAATGATGTATCCAGGACTTGCTTCAAAATAGCTCAGAATTGGATGGTGAAATTAGTGACACAGTGAAAAAGACAAAGTAAGTCTATGAGTGGGGAGTTGGTGAAAATAGGAGATGGGTATGTGACAGGCCACTTAGGACCATACACTTACACACTTATGTATGTTTGCTCCTCATAGACCAAATCAAAGGAGGCCATTCATTATGGTAAAAGGGAATAAGGATTTATTCAAAGCTACGTCTAAGGAGATTAAGGGAACCAAAATGTACAGGTGTGCAAGGGTCTTTTACAGCGAGGGACAGTGAGGTCAGGGAATACAATGAGATACCAGACAGACATATCTAGACTTTTTTCATCCATTCCTGGACCTTAACTCCTCCCTCACTTGCCTAAAGGAATAAAATAAGACTTTTTAACTTCCGGGTACCAGTATGTGTACCTTGTCAATTCCTATAGGTAGAAAAGACGTGAGACTACTAGTTTACACCCAAGGCCTGGTGAAGGAAGGAGAAGCCATTTTTCTAAAGGAAAGAAATCTAAATTTTAAAATTTCATTTCACCATGCTGAATTAGAACAGAAGAAATAAGTAGAAAGGAGACAAGAAAAAAAACATAATCTAAAAAATCACACTTTTAAGGCTACTGCAACTTCACAACACAATCAGAAGTCATCTAGGCCACCCCTACATTTACTTTGCTTCTTTGCTTCTAACCCATTATGTTCAAAATTTCTTATAGATGCTTTGAGAGTATAAATTAACTTAGTTGATAAAAAATGGGGGGCAGGATCCTGAACTTAAGATAAAGAAGCCGATTTAGAAAGGCTCAAAGAATTTTTTAGACAACACATTTTGGTTCACACATCTTCAGAAAAAGGAAGTGCGGTTGGGGCAGAGGGGGTGGGGGGGATGGTGGGGAGGAGAAGGTGGTCAATATAGAACGGACCAGTGCCTTTCTCATGAAAAAAGGGCCATCCTTTACTTGTAAAATGAGCTATTATCCTCCTACCTGTGGGTGGAACCAAACATGAACTTTCTATAGATTACACATTTCCATTCCTCAAAACACACAAATACTGCAGCTTTTGACTAAAAGGCACATTTTCTTGAGGGTCTGCACTCTATGCCTTTGAGTGTGTACTTTTAAATTTTATCTAGGAGTGAGACATCCCTTTTCTGTAAACCAGGATGGAACTTTCTACAGACTCACAAATTCCACACATTTTCACCCTGAAAATCCTGGAAAAAAAAAATACACAAATAGTCCCACCTCCACAACACAATGCACCTTCCTTAATTTCTGCTTACTATATCTTCCCCATACCTTTTACTAAATAGTCCTGAAGATTCTTATTCTGTAATGGGAATCAGGGAACTAATTCTATAAGCAGAGTGGCTCTAAGTTCTTGTGTCACCTTGTCCAGTGATGCAATGCTGGTGGGCAAGCCCCATCCTCCTTCCTCTACTCTCCTCCCTCCCCCTGGACGACCCCACTAGTTAAAGCTAGTTAAGGCTAGTTAAGGCCTTGCTAATTGGCCCGAGGTAACTTTCATATTATCCTGGTCTACGTAAACCGGACTGTGTTCACTGAAACCAGTTCCCAGACTGTGTTACTCTGTCGTCCGACCCCTCCTCAGCTGTTCTGGGGATCCCTGCTGGCGGAGATTCCTACAGACTAAGACCTCTAAAAATGTGAGCTAAAATAAACCTCCTCTCCTTTAAATTAGGAGTTTTGGGTGTGATGTCCCAGCAGCAACAGAATGACTAAGACAGTGGCTGTGATTCTTTTATAAGTTTCAAAGTATAAATACAACTAAATGATTCTCTATACCTTTGTCAAAAAATGTTTACAAGGTGTTAGAGATATCACGATACTGTCAAAAGTCAGCATCAGGATTTTAATGTCAACAATGACAACTCCACAAAATGAAATTGCCAACCACAAACCTAAGGAAAGTTAATCTAATCTTGATAGTTTAAGGTATTTTTTCACTTAAAGCAATGCAATAAGATCAAAGTCAGTGAGGTAGGATAGGTTAAAAATAAAGATAGGTAGAAAAAAGACAAAGAAAATCATAATGTAAAAAATTGTACTTTTAGGAGGACTGCAACTTCAGGAAACAATCAAGTCACCCAAGGTTATCCCTTAGCTTGCTTGTGGGTTTTTTTTTTCCCCCTTTCAAGTCCATCACATTCAAAGCCCCATAAAGATAAGTTAAATCTGTAAATTAACTTAGCTGATAAAGATCAGGAACCTGATCTTAGGAAGATTCAGAGAGCCCAAAAGGGCTGGAGGAATGACTCAGCAGGTTCCTAGGCAGGAGCAAACTACCTAAATTCAATCCCCAAGCACCACATAAGCTGGGCATGCATGGGAGGCTGAGACAGAAGAATTGCTGTGAGTCCAAGGCCAGCCTGGGCTCCAAAGTCAGTTCAGGACCAGCCTGGGCTACAGAGTGAGACCCTGTCTCAAAAGGAGGAGGGAGGAAGGGGTAGTGAGGGAGGGTGGGAGGGGGAGGGAGGGAGAGAGAGAGGGAGAGAGGAAGAGAGAGAGACAGAGAGAGAGAGAGAGAGAGAGAGAGAGAGAGAGATCAACAAATGTTCTTAGGCAAAGATCTTAGCTCACCCAACTTAGGAAAAAGATGGGAACTATACAATAGGTTAAACAGTAATAGACTCAGTTTTTCTTCAGCAAAATGGGCCAGCTTTTCAACTGTGAGATGAGCCATTCTAGCTTTGGATGGGACCAAACATAAGTATTCTATAGATTACAGATTTCCACACGCAAAAACACATAAATATGTCCTAACCTGGCTACAAAACCCACTTCCCTTACTTTCTCATTAGAGCCTGCACTCTCTGAGTGTGGACTTTTAAATTTCTTACTGCATTTCCACCTAATGAAGGGTCATATTCTCTTTGAATTTTTGTCTAATAAATGTTTCCCAAGAATCTTGCTGACTAGCACTGAAAATGCTTTTTTTGTGATGCAAGTCAGCAAACCTATTCTGTGGGCAGGATGGGCCTAGATTCCTGAGTCTGTCTTGGGGACCACTTGCATCCTGTCCCGTGACAATAGCAACTTCAGTTGCTGATCCAGGTTGCTTGATTCAAGTTAAATTTAGTTAAGCCTCAGGATTCATATTTGCAAAGTAGAGACTATATAATATTTATCAGAGTGTTATTTTCAGAATCAAATGATATAATGCATCAATTTGGACTAAAAAGACATATGAAAGGGGCTACAAGAATAGCACAGGGGTTACATACTTGCTTTGCAAGCACAAGGTCCTCAGTTCGATTCCCCAGTACCACATACGCTGGGTGTCATCGTGCATGCCTGAAATCCTAGCACTTGGGAGGCTGAGACAGGAGGGTTGCCATGTGTTCAATGCCAGACTGAGCTATAAAGTGAGTTCAAGACCAGCCTGGACTACAGAGTAAGATCCTATCTCAGGAAAACACATACATACATACATACATACATACACACACACACACACACACACACACACACACGAAAATGCTTCTAAGAAAAAGTAGATGTGAGTAATCTTCTAAATTGATTTTAAAAGCCAGTCAAATAATACATTACCAACTCAAGCTCTTGGTAAAATCCAATATGACATGAAACATTTACATTAAGTACTACACTGGCCAAGTTGCCCCTGGTCTTTTCTATTAGCCATTTTTTGTAACAGCATCCTATAATATGATAGTTCTCATAATTAATTTCTGAGAAATCAATATCCATGATAAATTATTCTTTTTGCACTGGCCTTTAAAGAAATTATTAGCAGGAAAAAAACAATAAATCAACCTTCCAAACAGTGTCCCAATTTTGTTGGCCACAATTAAATATCCCCAAAATATTTCCAATGTTTTCACCAGCCACCTACGCCCATACCATCATGTTTATTTTTTGCTTGCCAACAACAAAACTAAATATAGCCTTTTTTTATAAAAAGGAAAAATGAGGAGCTGGAGGTGTAGCACAATTGTTAAGAGCCCTTGCTTGAAAAGTATGGGGTGCTGGGGTCCATTCCCCAGTACCACATAGGCTAGGCATGGTGGCACATGACACACCTGTAGAAAATAAATGAATAAATGGAAAATAAAAGCCTGCATTGACAGGCCCAACTCAATTTTTGAAAAAGGAAAAAGGATTTATCCAAAGTCAGCTCCAAGGTAATAGAGGCTCATCACCCAAATTACCATCTCAGCATGTACACGTGTGGTTAAGGTCTTTTCTAGCAAGGCAACAGTAATGGGAGGAGATTCAATGAGACAACAGATCTGCCCAGGCTTGTGGGCTTGTGTCGTCCCTGCCTGGGTCTAACTCTCTCTCCAACTTGCCCATGGAAATGAAACTGAACTTGGACTCCTGGTGCCAGCATCTACACATTCTGTTCACTCATCCTGCGGGAGGCGAGTTGGGGGTGGCCACTTATGGCCTAGGCCTCAGGAAGTCTAAAGAAGTCACCAAAGGGGAGAAAACATCTAACTTTTACAGTACTATTTTGCAGTGCTAGTTACAATTTCTCTGTACTACATATTATAAGCTGGGCGCTGACAATGACTTTTATTTAGTCTATTTTACATTTAAATCCATTTACATACATAACAAGCCCAGTCAAAAGACTTTGCATGGAAACTAAATAGATGATTTTTAGGATCAGAGCAGTCAATTATATGGAATTATAATTGTTTCTGTGCATTGGGATTTTATGTCAAACATGAGACTGTGAGGGAGAGAGCCACACTTGTTTTTAATTGCTGTAGCCTGAGTTATCCAAAACATCATGAGAACACGGGAGAAAATGACAAGAGGCATGGGAGATGAAAATAATGCTGCCAGCGGAACTCCGGCACCAGATGAGGCTCTCTATGAGGGATTGGCTCATACTTATGATTTACAGAGAGGGGTAATAAACTTGAGAGAATCTGCTCCAGAGTTACACAACTCTCCTTACTGTTCTAGGTATTGAGAAAACAAAAGACAATTTTTCATAAAAGAATTCCATCTTTTCAGAACAGAAATATGTGTAGGGCTTCCTTAGCGCTGAGTTCAACATTTTTTACACTAACAAGTAAATGTTTAATTCTATGCCAAAATACACTTAATGTTAAACCTGTTCAAAATAAATGATGTATTATTATCAATAATGCAAGCTGGTAAATAGTAACAATAACAAAAAGAAAGCTGGAAAGGAAATATGTATCCACCAGGTCAGAAATATGATAGAAATAGTGCTAATGAATACACAAAGGCTTTTCACACCAAGCAGACAATAAGAAGATGATGAATATGACATTTGAAACTTTCCACCACTCTCCACAGAAATTATAAGCCCTTCTGGGAAAGCATTCAGGCAATAATAATGTTAATAAATGCACCACCGGATGACTTTATGAGCCATAAAAATGAACTACCTTTTTTGAGCACTTGCTAGACATTTAAATGAATTATTTCATTCAATCCTCAATACTATTCTGTGAGATTCATTCTATTTAGAAATAATAAAATCAAAGATTAAAGTGATTAAGGACATGCGTAAGGTGGCACAAGAGGCAGAACTGGGATTAAAAACCTATTGGTAGGATCCTAGAACCACATTGTTAATAGCTACATTGTACTGCTCATATGAGGTAGGTGCCCATTAAAGTAAGCAAAGTATCTGAAAGGTATAGTATTTGTGAAACGAGGTGCCTTTGGAAATGCCACTTTCACTTCTATACACTGTGTTACTCAGTTGATCAGTTATTTCTAAATTTTCAAAGGCACTTTGTTCCATACCTCTAAAAAATGTCTCTAGTCTGCATATATGTAAAACAAACACATTCATCATTACACTTTATGATATATTGTACCTCTTCTTTTAAATGCTAGAATTCAATTTATGACCCATAAGTAGATATTTTAAAAAGACAAACAGAGAGAAAAAAACACCAAAACCCAAGTCTAGACAATATAGATGCTTAAAAATATAAGGACTATGTACATTCTGTGATGTCAGAGTCACATACAAGATTGCTGAGAGAAAAGTGAGATACAAGCATGGAAAATCACTTGAGTCCAGCACAAATGGACTTTGTCAAATACCAAGTACCAGTTATCAGTACACTTTCTGTAATATTACTATCCCCCAAGGCTTAACTATATTACAAACACAAGCACTGTAGTCAATGAATGAACTGCCAACTAGTTAACTATCCTAACATGTCAACTCAAAAATAAAAGGAAATGGGACTGCATTACTTTCACTTTTATCTTAATTACTTTTTCACTGCTGTGACACAATACTCAACACCCACAACAAAGATTTATTTTAGTTCACAATTTCAGAAAGTCTCAGTTAGGTGGTCAGCAATGCTGGAAGCACATGGTAGTAGCCTAATCTGAGAAAAGCTGTTCACAGCATGGTGGACAGAAAGAAAAATGAATGAGGAAGATCAGAGGTAGTGTACTCCATTTCAGGTGAAGCCCCAGTGATCTGCCCCTTCTTGGTCAAGTCCCAAGGCATTGACCCCTTCCCCACAGGCCCCATCCCTTAACAGCACATGGAATCCATACATACTCTACAACATCTGATTATGTGAGGCTTTGAGAGGACCTTCTATATCCAAACAATAGCAATCCACCTTACATCTCCCAAAAGACTCATGTCCACCTTCCCATGCAAAATGCATTTAGCTCATCTCTAAGAGTTCCCAAAGTTGTAGCCGTTCCAATACTGCCAAAATGTTCAAGTCTGAAGTCTCCTCTGAAACTCAAGGTAAACTCTTAGCTGTAAGCTCCTATGCAAATCAAAGAAAAGTTAAACAGTTCCGATATAATGGGACAGGGTAAACATTCCCATTCCAAAAGGAGGAACAGGAGACTAGAAAGCAATCAGACCAAGGCAAGAATGAAATGCAGGAGGATAATAATCAAAGGGTGCCACTACCACTGAATCCAGGAGCTGCATGTCCAGCAACAGGGCCACACTGTGGTGAGATGTGAACTTCAAAGGCTATAGATGGCCTACCCCCTATGATACAGCATTGGCTCTGCCTACAATCTCCATGTCTTCTCTTGTGGGTTGGTTCTGCTCATAGCCTGTGGCCTTCCTCTGTATGTGATCCACATTCTTGGTACCTCCAAATGTCCACAGTCTCCACTACCTTTTCAACATTGCCTTCATAACTTCATGCACTGGCATTTCGGGGACACACTGCCTGACCTCCAAACTCTGGGTGGAAGCCTCCATGATCTCACAGCTCTTGCATTCTGCATGCCTGTGAAACCAGCACCACGTGGATGATGTCAAGGTTTTTTTTTTTTTTCAAGCTGGTGAAATTTTTATTAAATACACAGAAGTAAACACCATTTTATGAGGGACTGGGTTATGGGATCACTGAGAAGTAGGAGTGAGGCCACTAGGGGTGGAGTAGGGTGACAGGAAAAAGATCAAAACCGGACTGGGATGGCCAGAGGGGCCCCAACTTCAGGGATCATCATGAGGGCTATCAGACAGCTGTTGGGAACTTAGACCAGCAAGTGGAAAGCTCAACAGCAGGGTTCCACCAGAACAGTAAAGACCCTGGTATCCCTGAAGGCCTCACTCATGCACATCTTGAAGAAGTACTGCAGACAGACTGCATGTTTACCTTGTCCTCTGTCAACTTGTTAAACTGTTCGAATGATCAGACCACTTACAGGGCAAACTACCAGAAGCAAGGGAGTAATGATTTCTCCTGGAGTGGAGTGCAGATCAAGGTCAGATCCAGTGTGCCCTAAGGCTGCTCCATAAAGAAGTCAGTCAGTAGACAGCTAATGTACCAGACAGGATATTTCATAGCAGAATAGAGCTAGCAGGACATGTTCACATTTCTGTTGTTTGGCTGGCAAGAGTTGGGCCAGCGGAGTTTGGCCACCATGATAGCACTATGAGCACCATCCAGGCTTAGGTTGCCACTTTTTTCCTTCAAGTCAAGGAGCACATAACAGAGCAAAGAACTCCACTCCTCTCCTGGAAACATCCTGTAGGGCAGGCAGATGGTAGTTCAGAGAGAAGCAAAACTTGCACTGGTTGCATTATAACCAGGTCACCTGGCTTCTGGCAGATGTGGCAGATGTTGGCACTGTTAGCCAGAGTGTCATCAACTAGGGATGAACTGCCTTCAGGAGCCAACTTCTCCATGCCTTGATATAAACTCTGATGACTATAACTTGTGTTGTGATGACACTAAAGCTTAATAGTAAAAGAAAAATTGGACCCCATAACTTACTTCTTGTTTCTTATATACTCATGGTTAATTCTTTTGTTAATAAAACTGCAATCATGAAACGTTATGTTTTACTCAAAGTAGTAAATGTTTAAAACAAACTTATTTTTTCAGACAGGGTCTCACTCTATAGGCCAAGATGGCCCATAATTCAGGCTGATCTTTAGTCTGCAGTCTGGGCTGTAGTCAGTAGTCTGAACTGTAGGCCGGCCTGGGCCTCTAAGCTCATGTAATACTCCTACCTCAGTCACCACGCCCAGTTAATTTTCTATGTGGTACTGGAAAATTGAACCCAAGGCCTTGGGCACACTGGACAATGATTCTAATCCCTTAGCTACATCTCCAACCTCAAACACATTTATTTTAAATGGTACTTTTAGCCTACCATTTCAGAAAAGAAATAGCTCAAACACATCAGAAAAAATTCCAATTTAAAGTAATGATTAGAACTGTTGGAAGCCTTTTGAGAAATGACTCAGCCAAATTCTCTACTTTTGATATACATAACAGTTTTATACCATAAATGTAAGCAAAACTCTTCATAAAACCTACAATATGTCACCAATAAGTAATATGAAACAATGTTGAAAATTTACTTCAGAAAACTGTTCTCATAAAATAAGAATATTACACTCAACAGAATAAGTGAAAAATGAATCATTTTCCAAACATCTCCTGATGAAAATTTCTGGATCATTTATAGTCTCTTCCTACCTCTACTAAAACAGACTCCAATAGAATGAATGGATTCCCATTTTAAGTTGTATCTGAAGGCAAAATATTCATTATAAGAGTTAACAGCATTTAATCAATTAAATTTTGAGCACCAATATGGAAAAAAAATTTCTTCCAATAAAAAATTTTTAAGTGTCCCAAATTCCCAGGTAACAAAAAAAAGGCAACAATATAGAACTTAAATAAGTATTATTTTAAAAGCCCACATCATCAAATTGATGTTTGCAGTTTTAGGGTAGACTGGAAATAAAAATGAAGAGTCTAACACTTCTTTCCAGTTCTCTTTTCCAACTAGGAATAAATATGTCCTTGACGTTCTGAAGAAAACTACCCATATACAACTAGAATAAGAACATTGATTATTATTATTATTTTGCTTAAACAAAAGCTTAAGGGATCTCTAGCTTGCCCTCCCTACACTCAAAATCAAGGAAACACAAGGTCTGAGAAATTAAGTGCCTGGCCCACTCAATTCACACAATTAATAGCCAGGCAAGAACAAGCATGAAATTTCCTCAATTATTTCTACTAAAATGTGTCACCTCTGAGGATCAAAATAACTGATTCTCTTTCTGAGAAGGAATGGTGGGCTTTGAGA
This sequence comes from Ctenodactylus gundi, assembly GCA_004027205.1. Taxonomy (NCBI): domain Eukaryota; kingdom Metazoa; phylum Chordata; class Mammalia; order Rodentia; family Ctenodactylidae; genus Ctenodactylus; species Ctenodactylus gundi. The sequence continues at coordinate 598,644 of PVKB01000626.1, read as the reverse complement.
AATTTACTAACTATACTCTTTGGCAAATTAGATTCTTAAACCACCTTGCTCTCTTCTATCAAATGTGTATATCTATTCTAACAAGGTTGTTGTGAAGATTACATCTAGCTTTTTAGGTACTTAGCACATTGACTAAGAAATAAGTATTTGACAACAGATAGCTATTACTTGTACTCAGAATCTGGAAACCTAGCTGCTCCCACTGGAAAAACAGTGAACTGAATTCACCAACACAAAGGACAGGGACTCATCCACCAGAGCTTCTCTGGCCTAGCACACTGTAATAATGGCAGAAAACCCAAACCAACAACCTAGTTCACTTCATCCAAAAGGCATCCTTAAATTGTTAAGAAAAACAAAATACTAATTGCTACCAGCTGCCTTAAAGCACGTGTCGGTACCTTTAATTTGTTAACTACAAATTGTAGAGGGAATTATAGCTCCACCCTAGGCATGGAAAACAAACGATGAAAATACAGGACGATAAGGTCACACCCAAACTGAAACTCAGAAGTCAGTTCTTAACACATCAAGTTGTGGGTGGTAGAAAGCAAAACGTTTTCAGCATACTAAAGCAGAAATAATACCTAACTCAATAAAATACAATTCCCTAGGCTCCCCGACACAATAAAAAAAAGAAAATCTATATATTTTCCCTACGTAAACATGCGCACGTGTAATAGCTGAGCATTTCTTGTAAAACTCAGGTTAAGCTGGATCTCAGGTGCACTAGACCATTGCAACATATACATAGATAAGTCTTGTGAAATGGCGAGACAAAATTATGGAGAATAGAACCTTGAAATCAACAAGTGAAACACAATGTCGTGCCAAAGGAGTATCCGCTGATAAAATCCCAAATCTGTATATTCAATGACACTTCAAGCCCACCTCCCTCTAAGGATATTAACGGAAAACACCGCAGCAACCAACCTCTGCAATCAGCACAACCAACTCTACCCCCACTCAAATGGCGTTATACATCAAGGGTCCAAGACCCCCTGAAGCTGCCAAACCCTCTACTGAGTCCAGACTGCCTCACTTGCTTCTGCCTTCCCTCCCGTGCTCGACCCTTGGCATTTGCACCAATTCTTGCCGATGACAGAGAAGGTAACAATAAGATGGGCCTCCTACACTTCGAGAATACCGGAGCAAACATACCCGTTCCTATTACGATCACGTCAAACTCCGAAGGGAGATCGTCCGCCATCTTGACAGCACACGAGTCATGTGACTTTTGCTTGTGGAAATGAGATCTCGTTAAGCATTCCCTCCTCACAAGGCGGAAAAACCGTGCATTGTGGGCATTGTAGTTCCTGCGTCCAGAGTTCCAGGTAGGCACTACCGCAGTCTCTTTCAAGCGTTCCGGCTGTTGAAAGGGTCTTTCATTTTCCAGACTGAATGCAGTAGCGCATTTAGCCCGGAGGTTAGGGTTCGGTTTGGTTGGTTTTGTTCTCCGCTGACGAAGATGAATGCGGGGATACTTGGGTATCCCTCCATAATGATGAACAAGAATTGTTGGAAGACAAAGAACTGCAGAGCCACTTGAAAGAGCCTTGCTCCGTGAACAAAGGAGATTTTTTTCTCTTGTTTCCTTTATTTTATTTTATTTTATTTTATTTTATTTTATTTTATTTTATTTTATTTTATTCGAGACAGGGTCTCGCTCTGTAGTCCAGGCTGATCCTGATCTCTCTTGTAGCTCAGACTATCCTCGAACTCACAGCAATCCTCCTGTCTCAGCCTCCTCCAGAGCGCTGGGATTACAGGTGTGCACCATCACAGCGCATGCTGAGGAATGGAACCTAGGGTCTTAAGCTTGGTAGTCAAGTCTCTATAACCGCTGAGCTATGCTCCCAGCCCCGAGATTTTCATTTCAGCCAAGAAAACTGTCTCTTCCAAACCTGCACTTTTGTTTTGGTCCCCGAAGCATGGTTTTTTCACACCAATACTTTCAAATTATGTTCTATGTCTTTTTGTCTCAATATCTCTGCAATGGACAAACAAACAAACAAAAACCTAGTTTTGCCAGAATAAAACTCTCACCATGCCCCTTTATGCAACATACCCGTCACCCTAGCCCTAGTGTATGTCTTTGCAAAACTAGCCTTGCTTTACAGGTGGGCTTGCAGGCTATGAAAGTGTAGCAGATGTTCCATAAGCAGTTTTTGAGTCACTATCTGGTTTTCTCCTAACATGCTACTACAGACATAAGACAAATGGCCTTTATATTAAGTGAATACATTGGATGAGGGGCTTTCAGTTGTCTTTGCCATGCAAGCCCCTCAAATAGTTCTCATGAATATTTTTTGAACTTCCATTGCCACCCATTCTCCTTATTTAAAGTATTTCCTGCATGACCGCACTAAAGAAAAGGAGGCAGGACACAGTTAAGAAGGATATATATTTGATCTCAAAAATTACTTGTGCAGTTAGTTATTTTACATGAATTTCAAAATAAACCTGGGCTGGAGGAATGGCACAGCTTTTGAAGTGTTGCGAGCTAGAGCAAGGCCATGTTTGATGCGGCAGCACCACATAAAGCTGGGTATGGTGGCACACGTATGTAATCCCAGTACTCGGAAGGCTGAGGCAGGAGGACCGCCATGAATTCAAGGCCAGCCTGGGCTACATAGTGAGTTGAGGACCAGCCTGGGCTACCAAGCAAGACCATGTCTCAACAAACAAACAAACAACTACAACAACACACACACAAAAGACAAGGTACGGTTGTGGGCCCTTCTGCTCCATCACCTGTCCGAGTTGGCAGGTGTCACTCCAGGTACCTTGTGCTTTTTCCTGTCTTCAGCACAGAATTATCTTCCAATTTTCTCCCTAACAAGTATTCCTAAGATTAGGAAGGCGATACATTTAACATGATTTAAACATGATTCAATATGTATATGTATATCATATGATACCCCATAAATATGAATGATTCTACATGCCAGTTCAAAATAAGTTTAAAAATAATAAAAATAAAAGCAAAAAAAGAGATTTGGAGAAAATAAATAAGAGCTTTTGGGATAATTTTTATAAGAAGATTCTGCTAAGCTGCCTGTTGCTCCTTTCGTCTTCTGTGAGTGTCAGACTAAGAAGTTTCATCACATGGTATTACCACTCCATCACTGCTGCCATTTTTCCCTAACATTACTTGTACTTCCTGTGGTGTGTGCATATCCCCACACATACAGACAAAAATACACACCCAGACAAACAACATCAGAAGTAAAACTCCCTGAACAATAGAGAGCAAGTCTGGTTTAGCCCATTACCCTGTGCCCTTAACCTGTGTCTGCTTCCTAGTGAGAATTCAATGAAGACTTATGAAACTGAACTTAATTCTGACTTCCCTAACAGATACAACTGTAAGTACTAGGGGCACAAGAATTTAGCCACGTTCACTTTGTTATCTGCTAACTAATATTATCTGTCTTGTATCTAAGATATTTTTTGTTTTTGAAAAGTTCCATGAAAATGCTTTAAAAATATATTTTGGTTGCATTTCTGTTGCCTTCTGTCATAATTGTTAATAATACTGTAGAAGTTTCATTAATTTCTTTTTATGGACTATTCTATTGTATTAAACAATTTTTTGTGACATGGTTCTCTGGTAACTATTTCATGTAAAATAGATTTCCCTGAGAGGTATGATGTATTATTCAATAAATCACTGCCCCACTGCCCTTGATGTAAAAAGAAAGTTTAATATTTCCACAATACAGATGAAACAACCAGCATATAATAAATGAAGCTGAGAAAATTCACATCTGATGCTTGAGTTAATTTTGTTTGAATTTAGTAATTTTCACACAATTTGTAGAGTATATTGGTTATACAGATAAATGGGTTTTATTTTGGCAGATTTGTGCATGCACTCTAAGCAGTCTCACTCCCCCACACTATTTTCTCCCCCCCCCCCCCAGTTCTTAACCTGGTTTTGCATGTATTTTGGGGGTCTGGGATTTTCAATATATATAATGCAGTTTGATCATATTCGTGTCCCCACATCCCCTGCCCTTACACCACCTCTTTTCTCCCGCTTTTTCACTATTTCTCATCTAGTGATGGTTTCCTTTCTACCTTCTTGTCACCTTTTCTAGATTCCACACATTAGGGAAGCCAAGCGGTATTTGTCTTTTTTTCTGGTTTGTTTTGCAAAACATGATGCTCTAGTTTTTTTTTTTTTTTAATGACAATTTTTTTTCTAACATACATAAAACATTTTCTTTACCCAATCATCTATGAATGGGTATGTAGACTGGTTCTATTTTTGGCTATTATATACTGTTCTACAATAAACATGAGTATGCTTGTATCCCTGTGCAATGCTACTGACGTGTTCATTCAGATATATATGAGGCAATAGTATGAGGATTTTGTTTGTTTCCCATTTTGTTGATATCTATACATGCAAAATTTAAGGTTTACAACGGAGTTGAGCATTTTGTGCACATACGTATCTTGTCAAGGTGACAAGGGCTTTCCCACTCTCTTTCTGTCCCTCCCCCTACCCTCTCCACCCTCCCTCCTCCTCCACCCTACCCCCCTGTTTCACTTTGTTTTTCATTTTAAGTTCCAGCCAGAAGCAGAAGGTGAAACTTCGAATGGTCTCTCTGATAAGAGAGTCCCAGATCACAACTCTTATGGAACTTAAAATGAAAAAGAAAGTGAAATAGTATGGTTTCATCAAAGAGAAGAGTCATTTTTACCTTCTGAGGAAACTCCATGTTGATTTTCATAGTGACTATACTAATTTACATTACTACCAGTAGTATAAGAAGGATCCTTTCTGTTGTGGTTTGGACATGTAATGTTCCCCAAAAAAACTCATGTATTTGGAGGCTGTGGATTTACCCATGGCTTTTTACATGCTTTTAAGATGTAGGAAGTGGGGCTTAGTCAGGAGGGGCAAATCACTGAAGGTGTGATGGATCACAAAGAGTTTGGCAGATTATTGAGGGTGTGGCCTGGCAGGATATACACCTGCCCCATTTCTCCCCATGCCCTGACCCTACCTCCTGTGATACTGTGAACAGCTTCTTCTCTTCCATCACTGTCAGCAGCCTATGAATGGACTGAGACCCTCTGAGACTGAACTAAAAATAAAATTTTTGCTCCCTCAATATGTGGGTGTGGGATATTTTGTTCTTGCAACAAGTAATGAACAAAGCCAGCTTTTCACTGAATCCTTGTCAGCATTTATTGCACGCGTGTGTGATAATAACCACTCTGACTTAGAGTTGAAATCTCAATTTCAGTTTGCATGTACCTAAGGACTAACAATTTTGAACATTTTTCATCAATTATTGTCTCCTTTAAGAAGTGTCTGTTCAATTCTTTGGTTCATTTATTGATTAAATTATTTGTTTTTTGGGGTGTTTTTGGAATCTTTATATATTCTAGATATTAATCCTCTATCTGGAGATTAACTGGATAAAGATTTTCTCCCATTGCTATAAGCTGTCTTTTCACTGCTATTCTTCCTTTACTGTGCAGAAACTTGAATTCTAAGTAGTTCTATTTGTTGATTCTTGCTATTGTTTCCTCTTCTATTGAAGTGTTATTCAAGAAGTCTTTTCCTGTAATTATGGTTTCAATTGTTTCACCTATGTTTTGCTTAGCAGTTTCAAGGTGTCAGGTCTTAGATGGGTTTTTGGTTCATTTGAATTGATTTTTATAATAGGGTGAATGATGAGGACCTAGTTTGCATCTTCTGCAAGTGGATATTCAGTTTTTTTCAGCACCATTTATTAAGGGAGGTGGCTTTTCTCCATGTATATTTGGCTCTTTTTCCCATAATTAGATGGCTGAATTTTTGGTGTTTCCGTGTCCTCTGTTCTGTTTCATTCTTCTACACGTCTACTTTCACGCCAGCACCATTGCTAGTTTTGCTACTAATCAGTTATTGTGATGCCTCTAGCCTCGCTCTTGTTGCTTAGAATTATTTTGACCATTCTGTGTCATTTGGGTTTCTTTATGAATTTTTGGATTGTTTTCTTCTAGTACTCTGAGTGTCATTGGTATTTCGATGGGAATTGCATGGGAATGTGTGCATAACTTTGGGCTATAGAACAGTTAAGCAATATTTCTTTCAATCCATGAACATGTGCTTTTCCACATTCCAGTGTCTAATTTTTTTTATCAGTGTTCAATTGAATTGCAGAGGTTATCCACGCTCTGGTTAGGTTGATCCCTAAGGATTTTTAAGCAATTGTGAATGCAATTGTTTTCTAATTTCTTTCTCTTGGTATGTAGAAAAGACACTAATTCATTGAAATTGATTTTATATATTGCTTCTTTGCTGAATTAGTTGATTGAGTCTAAAATATTCTGGTGAAATCTTTAGTGGGTTTATAAATCTGATCATATTATCTTCACACAAGAATAATTTAACCCTTCGTTTCTTATTTGCATCATTTTTACTGTATCCTTTTGCTTAAATGCTCGAGCTAAGAATTTTAAGAACTATGTTGAATAAGAGTAGAGAGAGCGGACATTTTTACTCATTCCTAATTTTAGAAAAATGTTACTTTTTCCTATTTAAAACAGAGTTGGCTGTGAGTTTGTTGTATATAGCTTTTATTATGCTACATTGAGGAGTTATTCTTCAGTAACTAGTATTTTGGGGATTTTTATGAAGGGATGGTGATTTTGTCAAAGATTTTTTGGCATCAATTGAGATGATTATATAAATTTTATCCCTGATTTTATTTGTGTATTTTGTTACATTATTTTCATGTATTAAACCATTACTAATATCCCTGAAATGAAACCATTTGATTATAGTACATAATTTTTCAATGTGTTGTTAAATTCTTTTTGTAAGTATCATGTTAAGGAGTTTTCATTTATATTCATTAAGGATATTGACTTTTTGTGTGTGTGATGTTCTTGTCTTGTTTAGTTATCAGGGTAACATTTGCCTCAAGCAATGAGCTTGGAACTACCCCTTCTCTTTCATGAAATATTTTGAGGATCACGCATTACAAGTCTGATAAAATTAAGCCATGAACCCCTCTACTCTTGGACTTTTCTGTGTTGAGAGATTTTTTATTACTGTTTCAATATCTCTGATTCTTATTCGTCTGTTTAGTCCTTTTTATTAACCTTTGGGTTAGTTTTGGTTATGTGTATGAATTTATTTATTATAGATTCTCTAATTTATTAGAATATAGATTTTCAAAATAGTCTCTAATAATCATCTAAATTTCATTGTTACTTGTTATAATATTCTTCTTTCATCTCTAATTGTAATACTTTGTGTCTTCTTTCTCTTACTTTTTAGCCTGGCTAAGAGTTTAGAGTTTATCAACATACTTTTTTTTTCCAGACAAGGTCTTGCTCTGCAGCCCAGGCTGGTCCTGAACTCACCATGGCTGGCATTGGACTCACAGCAATCTTCCTGTGTCAGCCTCTCAAGTGCTGGGATTACAGGTGTGTACCCCCCACTACTGGCTTATGTGGTGTTGGGGAATTGAACTCTGGTAGAGACTGACAGGCAAGCACTTTAACCTCTGAGCCATTCCTCCATCCCTAACCCTATCTTTTCAGAGAAGTTATTCTTTTATTCTTCCTATGTATTGTTCTTTTATATTCTATCCCACTATTTTCAGCTGTGGTCTTTATTATTTCTTTCACTCTGTTAGGTTCAGTTTCAGTTCTTGCTTTTCTAGAAACTTGGGTAATTTACTTGAGTTTTCTCTGGGTTTTTGATGTAGGTATCCAAACTATTAATGTCCCTCTTAAAAATGTCTTTGCTGTATTCCAGAAATTCTGGTACATTGCATTTCTGATTCATTTGATTTTGGAAATCTTAAAATTTCCTCTTTGTTTTTTTTTTCAGTGACACACTGAGCATTCAGAAGAGAATTGCTCAGTCTCCATGTATTTACATAATTCCTGTGTTTTTTCTTGTTGACTTCTAGTTTCAATTCATTATGAGATGATAATATAAAAGAAATTATTTAAATTTCTTGTATTTGTGAAGGATTGCTTTATAGATAAAATTATGTTCTCTTTTGGCTACTTGGAACAATATGTATTGTGGCAGTTTGGATGAAATGTTCTATAGATCTCTGTTAAGTCCACTTGGTCTCTTATGTAGTTTAATTGTAACATTCCTTTGTTGTTGTTTATTGTTGCTTTATGTGGATGATCTATCTGTTGGTGAAAGTGGAGTATTGAAATCAGTCACTATTATTGTATTAGGACTTCTGTGCTCCATTATGCTGGATACTGTTATTTTTCAAGATGAGCACACTGATGTCATTGCATACATATTTATATGTCATATCCTTGTCATGGATTGCTTCCATCACCAATATACAGTGGCCTTGCTTTACCTAATTTTAATCATATGTATAAATGCAATACATAAAGTTTAAATTGAACTTGAATACTTTGTGCATATACATTTCATGGAAAAATTACAAATACTTCCCCTCTCCCTTTTCAACCATCTCACTATCTTTGACTACCTCCCACTCCATGCAATTCCCGTTATTCCTCATGATAAGTTCTATGAAATACCTGTGATCTGGATTTCTCATATAACAAAAACCATTCGATATTTCACCTTCTGCTTCTGATTCACTTCACTATTCATGATGGTCTCAAGTTGCACCCATTTACCTAAAAAGCCTCCAACCTATTTGACTTTATAGATGAATAGTATTCCATTGTGTATAAATACCACAATATATGTATCCATTGGTCTGTTGATGGGTATTTGTTGTCTTCCACATTTTTAGCTATTGTTAGTTGTGCTGCTATCAACATGAGTATACATGTATCTCTGTTATATTCATTTTTTAATACTTTTGGGGAAATTCCTAAAAGAGGTATCAATGGATCAAAGGAGATTTTTCTTTCCAAGCTTTTGAGAGACTTCCATATTGCGTTCCATAGTGGTTGTACCAGTTTACATTCCCACCAGCAGTGCAGGAGGGTTTCTTTTTCCCCACACCCTCAACAGCACTGATTGCTATTTGTGTTCTTGATATATGCCAATCTCTCTGGAGTTAGATGGTATCTTAGTATTGTTTTGATTTGAATCTCTCTTATTGCTAAGGATGTTGAACATCTTTGCATTTATTTATTGGCTATGTGAACTTCTTCATCTGAAAACCGCCTATTCATTTCTTTTGCCCATTTTTCAATCAGATCTTTGATTTTGAGGGGCTTACTTTTCTTCAGTTCCCTATATATTCTGGCTATGAGCCTCCTATCCAATGTATTGACAGTGAATATTTTTTCCAAGTATGTTGGTTCTCTTTTTACACTGTTGATAGTTTCCTTTGCTGTTCAGAAACTTTTTAATTTGACATAATCCCAGCTGTTAATTCTAGGGGCTATTTCTTTTGCTTTTGGTGTCTTATTAGGAAAGTCCTTGCCTACACCGATGTCTTTTAAATATTTGCCTAATTTGTCTACCAGGAGGTTCAGTGTTTCAGTTTTAATATCTAGGTCTTTGATCCATTTTGATTTAATTTTAGTGTATGGTGACAGGTGTGTGTCTAGATTTATTCTTCTGCATGTGGATGTCCAATTTTTCCAGCACTCTTTATTGGAGAGGCTATCCTTTTAGCAGTGTATGTTTTTGTCTCCTTTATTGAATATTAGGTAGCTGAGGGTATTGGAATTTGATCCTCAATTCTGTTCCACTGGTCTATCTACTATTTTTGTGCCAGTATCATATAGTTTATACAACTCCTGCTTTATAGTGTAACCTGATGTCTGGTATTGTGATGCCTCCTGCCTTAGTCGTGTTACTCATGATTCTTTTGGCTATTTTATGTTTCCTTTGGTTCCATATGAATTTAGCGATTATTTCTTCAAGTTCTCTGAAAGAAAAGTTGGTATTTTGATAGGAATTGTTTTAAATCTGTATATCAGTTTTGGCAGTAGAGTCATTTTGACTATATTGATTCTGTTCATCCCAAGAACAGGGGATGTCTTGCCATTTTCTGATGTTGTCTACAATTTTTTTCTTCAGTGTAATGTAGTTTTCTTTATAAAAGTCCTTCATTTCATGGTTAGGTATACTGCTAGGTATTTAATTTTTTTTTGCTGGCCTGTTAAGAATGGGATGATTCTTCTGAGCTCTATCTGAATGAATTTGTTGTTGGTGTAGAGAAAAGCTATTGATATTTTAGTATTATTTTGTTGCCTGCAATTTGGCTGAATTTGTTTATTAATTACAAGAGTTTTATAGTGGAGTTTTGGGGGTCTTCTACATAGATAATCATATCATCTGCAAATAAAGATAGTTTGAATTCCTCCTTTCAAATACATATTTCCTTTATTTCATTTTCTTGCCTGATTGCTATGGCAAGTGTTTCAAAGACCATGTTGAGTTAGAGTGGTGAGAGTGGACAGCCTTGTCATGTTCCTGATTTAAGGGGAAACACTCAATTTTTTCTCCATTTACTATGATATTTGCTGTAGGTGTGACATATATAAGTTTGGCATCTATGAGTTTGAGTCCAAGTTTCTACAGTGTCATTTAACTGTTGTATATTTTTGTGGATGTTCTGTTTTGTTGATCTGTCTATCTGTGATAGTGGAAAATTAAAATCCTCTACTATAATTGTATTGGGGCTTATATGTCATTTCAGATCTAATAATTTTTGATTTACATAATTGGGTGCTTCAGAGATGGGAGCATATATATTGATAATTGTAAATTCTTCCTGTTCTATTGTTTCCTTAACCAATAAATAGTGACCATCTTTGTCACTCCTAATCTGTTTTGTTTTGAAATCTGGTGAGTCTGAGAGCAATAGAACTGTCCCACTTGTTTCCTGGTCTTGTTGCATGAAATATTCAATATTCAATTTCATCCTTTTATTTTCAGTACATGAGCTGCTTTGTGGGGGGTAAAATGTGTCTCTTGTAAGCAGCAAATAGTGGGTTTTTTTTTTTGGATCCAATCAGCCAGTCTATTTCTTTCAGTAGGTGAATTGAAGCCATTCATGTTCAGAGTAGCTATGGGGTATATTTAGTGTGTCCTGCCATAGTTATGATTTTTCAGCCTTATTTAGTAGACTTACTTGCATCTCAGCTTATTTTCCTATATCTGGTTTTTTTCTTTTTCTCTGGTGTCTTTGGTGTCATTAGCCTCCCTTTTATTTTATAAATTTTCTTTAAGTATTCTCTGCAGTGCTGGCTTAGTGGCTGTACATTTCTTTAAGCTTTCTATATCCTGGAAAATTTTAATTTCTCCCTCTAATTTAAAAGACAATTTTGCTGAATATGGCAGTCTGGTTTGTAATTTATGTTCTTTTAGTGCTTGGATAATATTGCTCCGTGATCTCCTGGCTTTTAGGGTCTGAGTTGAGAAATCTGCATTTCTCCTGATAGGTTTCTCTTTATAATCCACCCTCTGTTTTTCTCTTACACCTTTTAATATTCTCTCTTTGTGTTGCATCTCTAGTATTTTAATTATGATATGTTGTGATGAAGTTGGCAATGCTGTAGGGTGGGGCCACCCAAACCATTTGGAGTTCACATCTCATTGCTACTACTGTATATTTTGGGTACTGGACAGCAAGCTATGGGATTTTCCCCTTGCTCTGTTGGGTTTAGAACTTGTTTTGGTCTCATTGCTTTTTACCCTTCTATTTCTCCCTTTTGGGATGGGAATGGTTACCATGTGCCATTGTATGTTAAATGTATTTAACCTTTCTTTGATTTTTCGCAGTATCTTACAGCTGAGAGTCTACTTTGTGTCTCACAGGAGACTTTGGATTTGGACTTTTTGAGCAGTACTGCAAACTGTTAAGACTTTGGTAAATTTTAGAGTAGGAATAAATGCATTTTGCATGTGGAAGGAAACATGAGTTTTTTGGGGGAGGGGTGGAATATTGTGAATTGGATGTGGAATGTAATTAAAAGTCTCATGTATTTGGATGTTATGGATTATCTATGAAGCCATATGCTGTTAGAAGATGAGAGCCTCGTCTGGAGAGATGGATTATGGGTGTGTGGTGGAAGACAGACCTGTGGTAGCTTATAGATTACAGGCATGTGTTGGATTAGGGCTTAAACCTGGAAGGGGAAAAACACTGAGTCTGAGCATGGAAGGAGCATATCAGTAGGACAGGAACTATAAAGATATATGCTACTTCCTCTCTTCCTTCCGGAGACTTGGCTTCCTGTCTGTAATGTCATGAGGAGCTGCCTCCCCTTCCATCTTTGCCATGTGCTTCCACTGTTGCCAGCCACCCATGAATGAACTATATAACCTTCTGAATCCGTGAGCTAAAATGAAGTTTTTGTGCCCTAATTTGTCTATGTCGGGTATTTTATGTCAGCAATGAAAAAGTTGCTAAGACTTGCTTATTTGGGAAGGTATTTATTTTTTTCTTCAATTTTGAAAGATAGCCTAGCTAGACATAATATTCTGGGTTGTCAGCTGTTTTTTTTTTCAAGGTTTGAAATGTAATGTTCCATGCGCTCCTGGCTGTTAGGATTTTTGAAGAAAAGTCTGAAGTTATTCCAATAGGTTTATTTCTGTAAGTGTCTTGGTGTTCTTTTGTTGCTGTTTCAGTATTCCTTTATTCTGTATTCTTGTCATTTTAACTATGATGTGATAAGATTTCTTTTTTCTAGTCATGCCTGTTTGGAGTTTTGAATGCCTCCTGTACTTAGATATCTATATGTTTCTCAAGATTTGGTAAGCTTTCTGTTGTTATTTCATTAAGTAGATTTTCTACGCCACTAGTCTGAAACTTTGCATCTTCTTTTACATCAATAATTTGTAAGTTTACTCTTTTACTTGGGTCTTAGAATTCATAGATTTTTTCTTAATTTCCATTTTTATCAACCTTGATGAAAAATTGTCTGTGTGTAATAGTTCTTCAACCTTTTCTTCAAGTCCTGAAATTCTGTCTTCTGTTTGGTCCTGTCTATTGATAACTTTTTCCATTGAATTTTTATTTGATTAATTTGCTTTTTATATTCAGTATTTTTGTTTAGTTCTTCAGAAGCTTTGTTGATTTCCTCCTTTGCACTCTCTACTGTGTTCCTTAATTTATTCATCTGTTTATTTGTATTTTTGAATTTATCAATCATCTTATAACTCTTAAATTATTTGGTGCTTCATCCACTATGATCACTTTGCATTACTGATCAATTAGGTAAATTTGGAAAAATAACATTGCCTTGTTTTTTCATAATCTGTGTGCTTCTATGTTGAAATTTGTGCATCCTTGGGGCTGGATATCTCTTCTTTTATTTGAGGATTTTTTAGTGCCCAAACTTCTATTGGGGTCTTTATCACCAGACCACTCAGAGAGGAGAAAAAAGCTGCAATAATGCTATTGACACAAAGACAAAAAAAGATACTGACATATAATAAATATTAAATGCAACAATTATGATAACATTAGGAGTAGAAATCAGGAATACTAATATAGACTCAAAAACAAACCAAAGATTAACATATTGTTAAAAAAAACAGTTGGAAACAACTGTACCACCATTAAAATAGAAAAGTGATCTGTATTAATAATACAGGGACAAAACAACCCAGTTCTTGAGATACAGCAAATGATCTACTAAACATAACAACTACATGACCACTAATAATAAAAAAGAAATCAACAATGATAGCATACAGTGAGCTAAAAAGATAAAAATTAATAAAGCTTACTCGTAATAATAAAAATGAAGTGATGGGAAAATAGAATGCAAAATAAAATTTGAAGTAGAAAGAAATGGAAAATGACAAGGGGAGGAGAGGAAAGTGAGATTAAAAATCCAGTTATGAAATAAAAGAAAGTAAATAGAACTAGATAAAAATAACAGAAAAATCAAGTAGAAAAGAAAAAAAGAGCAGAAAGGGGAAAATGAAAAAAAGAAAAATCAAATAAAAAACAAAGCAAGAGAAACCAATCTGAAACTTCCTTCATGTTGAAGTATTTGCCTCAGTAGTTTCTTTTTGTGACCCACAGTATTGGAATTCACCAGGCGTAGGAAGATGGATTGGGGGTAACAACTGGGGGCTGTTGGTTCTCCATACCTTTGCTTTGTGAATGCTGAGTCCCGCTCTAACTTTTCCACTGGGGGAAGGAGGTGTCAGTAAATGGTGAGTTTTCTACGTCAGAGGTATATTCACTCCAATGGCTTTAAAGATTCTGCCCTTCTGTTTACCCAGAGCCACTGCGATCCCAGCCTAGCTCTGTGGTCTTTGGGTGTGTGAGATTCCCCACTTCTTCCAAAGACCCCTCTGCTGTTTATACATCCTGGCATGTGGCAAATATTCAAGATGAAACATATTAATGATCACATACAAATAGAAAAGGCAAACCGGCCACCAACATTTATGCTAGATAAAAGCAGAGACAGGGGTTAAACAATGTGTTGAATTCAATTCTAGTAGTTTCATACTCAGTCCTGTCAGAAAACTACATGTGATTGGCCTGTTTTTTGTTTTTGTCTTTTGTTTTTCACCACAGAAGGTAGGACCTTTATGTCTTACATAGCTATTTAAACTTCTTAGGGAACTGTGACTATCTGTCCCTTTACCTGTGATTGTCTCTTGTGTCCATCTTTCACTTTTAGTATGGTTGTTATATGATTTCTCATCCCTGGAGTAGATCATTCTTAAACCGTATACCTCTTGTCAAAAGGGTTCTTGATTATATAATAACCCATCAGTAGACTTCCCAACATAGACTCTAAAGACCAGGAGATAATAGAGTAACATCATTCACCTGTGAAGAGAGCATAACTGGCAACGCAGACTGCTATATCCAGCAAAACTGATTTTCAAAAAGTCAAAAATTTTTATGACAAAGAAAATCCAGAAAATTCATGAATACTAGACCAATATCACAGAAAATACTGAGCCAGAGATAGGGAGACCAACAGCACCAACGACTCCAGAGAAAAGGAAAAAACAGAAAGAGGAGAATAAAGTAACAACAGAGTAGAAGAAATAACACCGAAACATCATGTCTTAGTTATTTTTCATTGCTGTGACTCAATACCCGACACCCACAAACTTAGGAAAGGAAAGTTTTATTTTAGCTCACAGTCTCGAAGGTCACAGTCCATTCAGGGGTGGCCGGCAGCAATCAAAGTACATGGCAGAGAGAGAGGTGGAGGCAGCTTCCCCGGACAAACAGGAAGACAAGCTGAAGCTAGTTGAGACTAGTTCCTGTCCTCCAGGAAGGCAGGTGCAACTTATGTATCCTTTCAGGTCTCCGCCCAGTAACCAGTCCCTCCGGCATCCAGGTGTGGCCACTACACACCATTAATCCTAACTTAACTGCAATCCACCCCTCCAGACCAGACCCCAATCCACCAACATCACATGGTTCCATTAAAATACATGAGACTTTTCGGGGGACACTCAAGATCCTAACCACAACACATCATAATAATGACAAGATGTACAAAATGTACCACTATAATAATACTGAATGTTAATGGTCTCAACATCAAAAGACACAGAGTGGCTGATTGGATCACAAAACAAAAACCAACAATTTGTTACTTGCAAGCAAATGTCTTATCCATAAAGAAACACTCAAACTGAAAATAAAAGTATTGAAATCAATATTCCATGTGACTAGACCCAGGAAACAGCAGGGGTAGAGCAGAGTTCAAGCCAAAACAGATCAAGAGAGACAAAGATAAACATTATGTAGTGGTTAATGGAATATTTCAACAGGAGGAAGTCACAATTATACATGTATATGCTCCCAACATCAGTGCACCCAATTTTGCACAACAAAAACTACTGGATTTGAAAGGCCAAATAAACCTCAATGTAGTTTTAGTACAGGCCTTCAGTACCCTATTATCACAGATCAATAGGTCAACTAGACAAAAAATCAACAAGAAATATTACAGCGAAACGATTCTGTGGAACAATTGAACTTACCAGATATTTACAGAGTGTTCCTTCCAACATCAACAATATACACTTTTTTTTTCAGCAGCATATGGAACATAAAGCATGTTTAAATAAGTACAAAGGAGTTGAAATAATTTTTTTGCTTACTTTCAGATCACAGTGGAATAAAACTGGAAATAAATAGCAAAAGAAACTACAGAAGCTATATAAATGCATGGAGACTAAAAAAAAAAATGTTTTTGAGCAAATGGTGCATAGAATAATCCGAGGAAGAAATAAAAACTCCTCTTAGTCAAATGACAATAGAAGCACAACATACCAGAACCTGTGGGGCACAATGAAAGCAGTGCTAAGAGGGAAATTTATAGCTATGATTACATACATTAAAAAATCCAGAGCAATGTCAAGTAAGCAATTTAACGATTCACCTTAAGGTCCTAATGGAGCAAGAACAATCTAAATCAAAAAGTAGTAGAACAAAAAAAAAATTATGAAGATCAGAACAAAAATTAATGAAATTGAAACAAAAATACAAAACATCCAGTAATAAGAGTTGCTTCTTCAAAAGAACAAATAGAATTGATAAAGCTCTAGCTAAAAAAAATCAAAAGAAGGAAAGAAAAAGCCCATATTAATGGAATTAGAAATGAGACCATCATACTTAGTGAATTTAGTCAAATGCAAAAGGTAAAGTAGTGCATGGTTTCTCTAATATGAAACCCAGAATACAGGCAATTTTAGAGCCAAATAGGTGTGATAGTGGAAATTAGAGGGGGTGAGGAAGATGCAGGAGGTCCAAGATGGGAAGGGGAAGCGATTGTAATGTTCATGCAATATGTGTATGTACATACAAATAAACAATAGAATCAAATGGATGAGGTAATAAAGTCGGAGGATCAGGGCAGGGTGGGAGGATGAAAGGTGTGGAGAGGAAGGGATTGTGAAGTTGTTGCCATGTGTATGTGCACAAAATTTTCAAGCACAATGTAGCCATTGCTCATGGAGTGTGTGTGTGTGTGTGTGTGTGTGTGTGTGTGTGTGTGTGTAAATAAAAATGGTAGAAAATCTTAGATTCTACTCTTGAGGTACAATCACAAACACAAGAACTGAGAAATATGATAAGAAACAAAGATTACTTTGAATACCTTACATGGTATAAATAAATGACCTTATTTCTCCAATAGCAGCATAAGTGAATTAGCATTTATGTATTTAATTAGAAATCATTTAAAATATTTTCAAACTATATACCAAAAAATTCCAAATAGTAGACATCTATTTTCAAGGCATAAACTAAATTTAATATTTACATTTATTATTATGATTCATGGATAACAATGTGACACTTCTTGAATTCAAGTTTGGTATTAAATAATGAAAGCTATACACTTCAGAAATTTTTTTTCTCTTTAGAATAGATGAACTGTTGTATAGCACACATTATAATGTAAATCTATAACTTTTATAACTGCTCTTTTTTTTGGCTTTTGGAACAGGGTCTCACTCTATAGTCAAGGCTAGTCCTGAAATCACTCTATAGTGCAGGTTAGTCCTGGCCTCGAACTCACAGAATCCTCCTGCCTCATGCTCCTGAATGCTGGGATTATAGGCGCGTGCCATCATGCGCAATGTATGTGGTGCTGGGGAATTACGCATACTAGGTTAGCACTTTAATCACTGAGCTATTCCTCCAGCCTCCTCCATAACTTTTAATAAGACATAAATTAATGAGATTTAGTTCCAGTGACTTTGAAAAAATGCAAAGTGGCGGTTAACCTACAGATCTATTTCTTCTTCATCCATATATAAGGATTTTCCTTAATGGCAGAGACAAAAGACCTGGCCTAAGCATGTCAGCAGTGTTTCAACTGAGTGAAATGATTCAATTGCCCTTTTGAAGTGCTCCGTGCCCACAGCTGATAACTTTTTCTTGCTCTCAAGGGAGAGGTATACTAATTCAAAACACTGTGTGTAGTTCATTTTATTTCTATTTTGATGTGTCAGAACAGATGATATTTTTAGTTAGCTGTATTTGACATTATGTAGTAGTTCTTTATAAAATTTGAATATTTTATGTGGAAGTTCATATTTATAGTTAAAAGAGCTACATTCGATTCTTAAGAACACTTAACTAAAATTGTACAGTATTTTTTCTAGTTTAAACAAGACAGAATCTTTCCAACTGAGGGTGGTATTTCCTCACCCTAAAGGGTGATAGTAGAGCATTGTTAAAAAATTAACTCCAGCATAGCTGGAATATATATATATATATATATATATATATATATATATATATATATATAATTTATTTAATAACTTATCTCCAACAAATTCATAAGGTATTTTGGCCAAATATATTTTCCTTCAAGGCAGTATTTATGGAGGCATGAATTTAAGGAAATACTTTTGACAATATTTTGGAAAACTGCTCACACAGAAACTTCTTAATGTTACTACAGCTGATGTAAGCCTGTTCTATAAAAATAGCACATTATTATCATTGAAAACAATTGCTAAACCAATGAAAAAGAAATATTATTTCACCATGAAATTTCAGTGGGATTAACATGCAAGGAAATACATTAGTAGTTGATATATTCATCATAAAATAAAATTGTTAGTATGCTGAAACTTGGGAAAAGACCAATTTAACAACATAAAAGAATTTGTCTGTATTTGTAGTCAAACACCTGAGTGATACATTTTGAAGACAAAATGGTCTTTCAGAGTGGTAACATTTATCTTCTTGTTCATTTCCACTTTTTAGTACTTTTCAAAATTTTAGGCAATTTAGATTTGGAAAAAATAAGAGGATAAAATACTTTCACTTGTCACTAGATGGCGGTCAATCCAAGAGGGGTCTCATGCCAAAAAGCAAAAAAAAAAAAAAAAAAAAAAAAAAAAAAAAAAAAAAAAAAAAAAAAAAAAAAAAAAAAAAAAAAAAATTGTTTGCTTGTACTAAAGATGAATATACTTTGTAGCCTTGATTGATATTTTGATATTTGAGCGGTGATGGCAAGAGCTCACTTTTGTGGTGAAGGTAAGATGGAGAATTGCAGATTTGTCTATGTGAATTTTAAAATTTTGTGTGGAGGATGTGGTCTATTGCTTACAAGAGAATGAAAATAAAATTAAAACCAAATTAAATATTAGTAAAAAGTAAAATTTCATATGCTGAAACATGGAAATTTTTGTTTTGACATATTTGTATTTATATACGGACATTTAGTGTTTGTGTTTTCCAAATGAGTGATGTGTGAGTGGATGCTAATAAAGATGATAGTACCATTTATTGATGGAGAGCCATTACACATAATTTTAATATAAGAAATCACATCTGCCACTGAATTTTTTCTATTTGGACATTTTGGGCTCAAAATGCATCATTTGGATATTTTAAAGAAAGAGTTTGGATAAGTTAGTGGAAAATGTATTCTTACTGAGTTTGAAATGAACTTTTTAAATTCTGAGTGATGATGAGCCATATAAATAGAAATGTATACTTTGTGTGAACCAGTACCAAGACAACAGAGTTATATGTGACCATATAGTGAGGGATTTTAGTGAGTTCATGTCGAAGAACAGTTCATAGTTGAACAAGACTTTTCAGAAGTCAGAATCTAAATGGGATCCAAGCTTCAGTTTATATTAAAGGGCATTTAATTTTTTCATCACTTCCCAGGAGAAGTAAATTCCTGTTCAAACACACAAATTTACTATTCTATGCATAAAGTTACATTGAGATCTGATATACTGACAGGTGGAAACAATTGCACAAAATTGGGAATATGATGTGTTCAAACAAAAGAAAAGTGACCAAATGCCTTAGGGGGAAAAGAAACAACAGGTGATTAACTCTCACAGAGCAAGGTGAAACCTGTCAAAGGTTCTGAAAGAGGAAAAAACTGTGGACAGTAGAGCTTTGTATTTGTTTCTCTGTGAACTTGGATAAAAGTGCTGGGGATCCAAGTAGTGTCTTTTCTATCTGTTATCATTGTGAAGAAGGTAATTTGGAAAATAAACCAAAGGAGTTCTCTTCATTTTTCATGATGCTCTCAAGCTCTCATCCTTCAGCCATATTTACTAATATCTCCATACTTCAGCGACAAAAGCTGTTCTTTCCCCAACCACCCCCTACTTTCACCTAGCTAATGTCAACTGATCCTGACTGATGGCTCAAACATGACCTCTCCTAAGAAACCTTCTGCAATTGCTCCTATGGTGGGTTTGACCAAACAAGTCTACCAAAAATACAGACAAATTTAAATTTCAAATCAGCAACAAACAATTTTTTGTATAAGCATGTCCCAAATACTGTGTCATGGATTTTTATTCTCTAAATCTGGTAAGTCTACTTTAGTTAAAAACTTTTTGGTCACTTCCAAAATCCAGTGGTTTATTGACAATATCAAATAATTCCCTATGAGAATGTTTTCATCATTTGCTTTGTATATTTACGAAGTAAATTAGTATGGATCTGTGGAATGATTGATTACAAATGTAGTCAGGTTAATATAAATTTAGCTTCCAACATAAAATTCTACATTTTTATGGCCTGATTATACTATATTTACATCGTTACACTCTGCAATTATCCTGTCATTGCTAATTGATAAGTATTCAGTGTGACAGCAATGTAACAGAGTTACTGAATTTATTTCCATAGAAAGAAAGGATTTATGCCTGAATATTGCCACTTATAATTGACAATAGATTAAAAGTAGTCATTGGAAGAAATACAAATGACCACATTAGGTCTTCTAAAAGATATTACTACAATTGCCAGTCACTAAAAATTTGACTCCAATAACTTCTTTTGCTTAGTGTGATCCCATCTTTAAAACATTAAAAACAGGTGTCACTGAATTACATCATGTCTGATGTATGTAATAGAAATGACACACCAATTAATTTAGTGCAGTATGAATGTACTGATTATTTATCATGGCTGACAATAAAATTATGAAAACATTCAATTACAGTCAGTGGTAATTAATTATTGATTTTTACATTATGCACACATTATTACAATACACATAATTACACTGAACTGGGGATTGTTTTCTTGTTTTCTCGTTTATATTTATCAATCTTATTTAATAACAAAAACTTGAACTTGAGTAATAAGTACTGATCCACACTAAAATAGCATAAGCTTATCATATTAATATAAAGTTGCTTTAAAAGACTGTCTAAAAATATGAGCATTTGAGAAAGATTAATTTAAATATAGTGCTCAATTATATGTCTCTCAGATGGGAGTTGTGTTTTACTTCATGAAACTGCAGTTTTTAGCACTTAATTACACAACCTGCACAATGTCTATTGAGGTTTGGATCTGGAATGTCCTCCAAAAGTCTTATGTATGTGGATGTTATGGACTATCTATGGAACCATGTGCTTTCAGGAGATGGAGGCCAGGTCTGGAGGGGTGGATTGTGGGTGTTTGGTAGATTATTGGAGTGTGGTGAAAAACAGGCATGTGGTAGATTATAGGCTACAGATGTGTGATGGAATAGGGGCTTAAAACTGAAAGGGGTGGCACACTGATTCTGGTCCCAGAAGGGGCATATCACTGGAACAGGACCTGGAAGGATAGATGCAACTTCTTCCCTTCCTCTGGGACTTGGTTTCCTGCTTGCAATGCCATGAGGCATGGCCTCCACCTCTGGCTCCACCATGGACTTCCACTGTTAATAGCTGCCCAAGAATGGACTGAAACCTTCTGAAATTGAGCTAAAATAAACCTTTCCTCCTCTAATTAATGCATGTCAGATATTAGTCACAGTGATGAAAAAGTAGCTAAGGCAGAAATAGGTACCAGAGAAGTCAGGTTGTTACTATGGCTTTAGCTGACCACATAGTTTGGAAGCCTTTGACACTGGTTTGTGTGAGAAGTTTGGAAAGGTTTGAGGATGTCCGCTAGAGAAGCCTTAGAGTTCTCTAAGCTGAGTTAGATGGTAGATTCTGGTCAGAGCTCATAAGACCAGAATGCTGATAGAAGTGTGGATTGGAAAGGCCAGGCTCAAGAAGTTTCAGATAGGAAGGAGGATGGCATGAGCAAGTGATATCAAAACCATGTGTGCTATGCTCTGGTACAATGTTTGTTGGCATTTTGCCCTTGTTCAGAGACTTTGTCTAAAATGGAGATTAAGGGCAGTGGACTACTTAATCTGGTGGAGAAAATCTCAAGGCAGCGTGATTTCTAGGCTGTTACTTGGGTACTGTTTGCAGCATATTGTCAACTCTATAGTGAAAGGCAGGAGAAAATGACAGGAAAACAGATATAAAAATCTTGCAATCTAAAGTAAAAAAAAGTATGTGGTTGTTAAAGAGACCCCCTTTCAAAAGAAACCAACTACTTGCAATCAGTACTATAAAAAAGAGGCTTCCAACCTGATTTCAGAGAATGGCCTTGAAGTCCAGATAGTGTGCTGCAGGAGGGTAGTATGTGAAGTTGTGAAGAAGACTAATGTGCACTGGAGGCCTGAAAAATTTGGAGAAACCAGAAGCATGGGCTGTTCCCTGAGGAAGGCTGTGGGCTGTGGGTGAGGCCAGCCCAATGGGGAGAAGATGGAGGTCACAGCCTTTGGCAGTGCTATATGGGTAGGGCCACCCAAGCCCTGTGCAATTCACATCTTACTGATGCCACAATTTACTCCAGGTGCTGGACACAGAACTATAGGATTATACCCTTGACCTGCTGGGTTTAGGACTTATTTTGGTCCAATTACTTTCTATCTTCCTATTTCTCCATTTTAGAATGGGAATGGTTGCCTTGTGTCATTGTACAATGGAGATATTTAACCTTTCATTGATTTTAACATGAGCTCACAACTGACAGTTTGTCTTGTGTCTCAGAGAAGACTTTGACTTGGCCTTTTTTTTTTAGCAGTGCTGAAACTATTAACACTTTGGCAATTCTTAGAGAAAGAATAAATACATTTTGAATGAGGAGATAGATATGAGTCTTTGAGGGGCCGGGGTAAAATATTGTGGTTTAGAGCTGGAATGTACAGTGAAAGTCTCATGTATTTGGATATTATGAATTATCTATAGAATCATGTGCTATTCAGAGATGGGGCCTGGTCTGGAGGGGTAGATTATGGGTGTGTAGTGGATTATGGGTATGTAGTGAAATACAAGCCTTTGGCAGATTATAGATTACATGTGTGTGGATTAGATGACAGATGTGTGGTGGATTAGGGGCTTAAATCTGGAAGGGGTAGAACACTGAGGCTGGTCCCAAAAGGAGCAGATCACTGGAACAGGACCTTCAAGGATAAATGTAACTTCCTTCCTTCCTCTGGGGCTTGCTTTCTTTTTTGCAATGCCATGGGGCACTGCCTCTACATCTGGCTTCATCATATGCCTCCGCTATTGATGGCTGCTCAGGAATGGACTGAGACCTTCCGAAATCATGAGCTAACACAAATCTTTCATTCCCTAATCTGTTTATAGCATGTATTCAGTCACAGCAATGAAAAAGTAACTAAGACAATATCTAAGCAAATGTCTTGTATATAGTAAAAATACAACAAATATTTGTTGTCTAAATGTTGATGCTAAGCAAAGTAGGAAAAACTTTTTTTAAAAATAAAATGTATTCTTTAGTTTTCTGGAGTAGGTAGTATCTCTTCTGCCTCTAACAGTCAGCAAGAGGTTTTTTTTTGGAAAATAGCTTTTCATAAACTGAGAATTTTTGACAGAGTGAATTAAAGGCAGAGGAACAATACACACAGTGGCTTGATCATAAATGCAGGCTTAGAGGGTATCAAATATAACAGCTTGACTATAGTGGAAGTGATTTGTGAAAAACTAGTGTGAAAAAATATGATGATTCACTGAGCCTCGTTTCTGTATAGACTGGAGTAAACTGGACAGGTAGAAGCCAAGTAGAGTGGTGCACTCCTATAATCTCAATACCTAGGACACCGAAGCACAAGGATCACTAGTTTGAAGCCAGTTTGGTCCAAACTGCAAGACCATATCTTTTAAAAAGGAGGAGAAATTCAGAAAGGGAACAGATGCCATTAACATCTCTGCTATGGATAATCATTCTTCCTCTTTCTGTCTCAGTTAATTTTTCATTGCTGAGACACAGTGCTTGACCCCAACATCTTAAGGGAGGAAGTTTATTTTAGGTATAACTTTATGAAGTCTCAATCCATTTATGGATGGCTGGAAATGGTGGAAGTGTGAGGCAGAGGCTTAACCAGAGAAAAACTCTTCACTGCATGGTGGGTCAGGGAGCCTAGTGAGTGAGGAAGGGCAGAACTAGTGTATATCCTTCCAGGTCATGTACCAGTGAGCTATCCCTTCTGACCAGGCCCCACCTCCTAACAGCACAAGACATCAATGGATTATCAACTATGATTGAATAACCTTTCAAACGGGACGCTTCTGGGAAACATTCCAAATCCAAATATTAACATTTTGCTCATGGCCCCCAAAAGACTTGTGTCCTATCTCCTTATGTAAAATGCATTTAGAGCATCTCTAAGAATTTCTGAAGTCTTAACAATTCTGGCATTTCTAAAAAATTCAAGTCCATGGGCCAGAAGAATGGCTCAGTGGTTAAAGCACTTGCCTAGCAAGTGCTATGTCATGTGTTAAGTACCTGAGTTCGATTCCCGAGCACCACATAAGCTGGGCGTGGTGGTGCAGGCCTGTAATCCCAGTACTCAGGAGGCTGAGACAGGAGGATTGCCGTGAGTCGAAGGCCAGTCTGGGCTCCATAGTGAGACTGCCTCAAAAAAAAAAAAAGTTCAAGTCCAAAGTCCTTTTGAACACTCAACACAATCTCTTAGTTGTGAGCTTCTGTGAAAAATTAAAGAAAATTAAACAGTTTCAGCATGCAATGGGACAGGGTAAATATTGTCATTCCAAAAGGGAGAAACAGGAAGATAGAAAGCAGACCAAAGCAAGACTAATAATCAGCAGGGCTAATGTTAAGTCCTATAGCTCCATTACGTCCTCTAACTTTGTCCTTCACCTCACACAAGAAGTGGAGCAAGGTGAACTCCAAAGGGTTCCAGCATCCCCAACAGTATTGCCCCATTCAAATTCCATGGCTTTTATTTTGGGATGGTTGCACTCATACTCTGTGGCCTTCAAAAGCAGACAAACCATATTCTTGGTATCTTCAAATTTTTGGAGTCTCGATTGCACCTTTGCCTTCTCTTCCACTGCTTCATGTTGCTGGCTTGAACAGTTAGCTAGCCCCCTTAAACCGTTACTGCAGAGCCTTCTGCATTCTTAGATGGCTGAAATCCTCAGGGTTCACTTTTGTAGGTTGCCCTGCAGACTTTCCTGGTGCTTTTATAAAGCAAAGTCTTTTACATTTCTTCTGTAGTCTTGCTAATTTCTGATATGCCTTCGAGGCATTTTTCCTATGGTCTCAATTCCAAGCACTTGGCTTCTTTTCGATGCTAATCTCTTTAACAACCCTGTGTTCTTCTACCCCAACCTTGCAGTCACCTTCTTTCTGAAGAAAAAAAAAAGAGCAAACTTTTTACAATTTTTTTTCTCTGCCATTTTTAATTCTCATATAGCTGGCTAAAAAGCAGTAGCAATACCATGTGACAGCCTGAACACTGGACTGATCTGGAATTTCCTCCACCAGATAAATACTCCACCACCTTTAATTTCAGTTTTAGGCAAAGTCTCAGGATAACCACAAAATGCCTATACACAAGTGACCAATTACCATTAGAATCCTCCTTTCCTCTTGAGCTTGGCCACTGCACTCTGCAGTTCTATCACTAGTCTGAGCTCTGACCAGAATCTCCCTCAAGTATAGTTTACAATATTCCAAGGCTTGTTTAGCCAGCATCTCCAAATCTTTCCAAATGACTTGCACAAGCCAATTCCAAAGGCTGTAAGCCACATGGTCAGGTTAAAGTCACAGTAACAATCCTGCTTCTGTGCTACCAATTTTTGTTTTAGTTACTATTTCATTGCTGAAACATAACACTTGACACTGATAACTTAAGGGAGGAAAGGTTTATTTTTAGCTCATAGTTTCAGAAGATCTCATTCCAGATAGCCAGCAATGGAGGAAGACATTGGCAGAGTTCTACCCAGACAGCAGCCATTCACATCATGATAGGCTAGGAAGCTGAGTGAGCAAGGAAAGGTGGAGCTGGTGTATATCCTTTTAAGTCGTGTCCCAGTAATTTCCCTCTTCCAAGTCAAGCCCCGGTAATCTCCCTTATCTAACCAGGCCTCACCTCCCAACAATATAGAAGATTAACCCATTGTTGAATCAGCTGCCAAATAAGAGGCTTTTGTGGGACACTCCAGATCTGTAACATAACACTTCCCATAAAACCTAAGTGGTATCTTGGCTTTGTCTCTGGCTTAATGCAACACACACACACACACACACACACACACACACACACACACACACACACATTTGTGACAGGGTCTCGCTCTAGTCCAGACTGGCCCCAAACTCACCGCAATCCTCCTGCCTCAGCCTTCTGAGTGATAGGATTACAGGCATGTGCCATCACGCCCAGCTTATGTGGTGCTGGGGAACTGAACTCCGGTACCTAGAGCTTGCTAGGCAAGTGCTTTAATCACTAAGCTATTCATCTAGCCCTATAAATAATATTCTTAGACCAAACAATTCCATTCAAAGTAGATCACTAGATTCAGCCAGGTACTTATTTCCTTCTTACAGTTTAAGATAAAAGTTTTCCTATCTTGATGGTTTCCATTGATCTTTTATTTCAATAATATTAGAACAGCCAAAACTATAGTCAAGCTGCATCCACTGTCATATTACATGGTATGTTTTTCTGTTTAGTTCAGTGATGAAATTATGTTCATAGTCATTTAGAAACAGATGATAGATGTACTCAGAATGCAATCAAAGGAAGAAATCAGCTTTCTAGTTTACAAAAGAAGGGAATTATATCCACATGTATTTTTTCTCCACTTTCTTATGTGGATATAACTTTTACTGAACTGTAAGGTGCAACAATTTGATTTCCATTATTTGTTTAATGTTCTTTCTGGAGTCCATTTCCTATTAATTCATAAGCTATTGTAAGTTACTGTCCATAGAAACATGGATTATTAGACATTTGTAGCATATTCTAATGAAGAATATAGTATCATTAAATATATGTCTTTTCATTGCTGTGCAGAAATAATAACAATTTAGGGGAGGAAAGATTTATTTTAGCTCACAGTTTTAAAAGTTATCAGTCCATTCATGAGGGGCCTGCAATGTGAAACCACATGGCAAAGTTGGAGGCAGAGGAGCTCTTCACAGTCATGGGCAGGAAGCAGGACAGAGCTAGTGTTAGCATATAGCCTTCCAGAGCATCTCCCAGTGATCCATCAAGCCTCAAGTGTTTAGTCCTTTCTGAGTTAATCCCCAGTGGTCCTCCTCTTCCAGGTCACAAGCCCAGTAATCAACTACATGCCCCCAACCACCACATGCCTGTAATGCATAATCTACCATACACCTAAAATATATCACATGCCCATAGTCCATCTTTCCTAACCAGGCCCCAACTCCTATCATCCCATGGTTCCATAGACAATCCATAACATCCAAATATATAAACGTTTTTTTCTTGGGGGGACATTCCAGATCCAAACCATTAGTCTTTCCAGTCCTACTGGGAATTGTCAATAATAAAACTTCTACTTCAGGGTCTAAAGATGTTAAAACATTAAACAATACTCCACATGCTATGTTTAACTTGGTTATTAACTGAGAAATGGGTTCTTTCATGGATCAGGCAGATATATGGTTTGCATACTTCCCAAATAGATTTGTACACTTAATAGAGATGGCTGAAATACTGTTAGTGTGTAGAAAAGAAATAAGGTTTTAGGTAATTGTTTTCTAATGAATGTGTCTCCTACATTTAGAGAAGTTTTGAATCAGTAGGACTGAGGAAAGAAATAGTAGATGGGGTTGCTGAAAACTAATGTGTATGTGGAACTTCACAGACAATATTGATCATTGTATATGTCTATAAAGTCAGAACTATTGTGAAATCCAGACAGGATGGAGGAGTACAGAACCAGCTAAGGTTTCCTTGTTGCTTTCATATGTAGCACCAATTAAAAACCAAAAAATGATAAAACATAAGGTGACTGTATATTTTTAAAAATGTTATTACAGTAAAAAACAAATTAACAAGGATGATGGGTGTGTTCAGAGAGAGGGACTGTTTTGAGTATTTTGAAGGGGAATTTATGGCAATGTGTGTTTTACTATAGCATGTTTTCAAATGTAAACACTCCTCATGAATTTGATCACACCCTAATGATCAAATGTTTATGGTAATTTCATTCCCATTTAAAAATTACAGTTTCCTCATCCACCTTATTCTTAGAACCTGTACTGTGTGGCTAATGGACAACTAAGGACACTCATAAAAGGACTTTGGGAGCTGCTTCAGAGAGTGGGAAGAGTACTGGGCAAGTGTGCTTCAAGCCAGGTGACCTATTTTCAGGGGAATTGATGACAATTTATTTTGTTTTGTAGTTCTTGTAAAAAGTGTTCTTTGTATTTGTTGGTTATTCCTCATAAGTAATTGGGCTAAGTATATAGTTCAGTGGTAGTATACTTGTTTGGCATTGATGTAATTCTGGATTCCAGGCTTGGCATCACCGAAAAATACAAAAAGCTAAGTAGTTGTATGCCAAATGATCAACATAATCTAAGTCAATAATCCGGTGCTCAAGTGAAAAATGTAGCTAATTCCTCTTTTTAATATAACATATTCCTGGAGGGTTATTCTTTAAAGTCTTTATCATTTAAGTTAAAATTCAAGCACCATGTGTATTTTAACCTGACTACACATGCAGTGCTTCAATAATGTCTTTTGACATCATTGGCAGTTATTGATATGTCGTTAAGTTTGACAAAAATGAAGTAAATAAGTCCTTATCATATTTAACTATAAAACCAATGTTCCTAAAAGTTTTTTTTTTAATAGAAAACTTATGTTTGAGGCACTTAACACCATAGGAATCCAGATTTATATAGAAGAATTGGACCTATGAGTGCATCTGCAGTACTCATAAAAATAGATTTTATTTTACTTTTTATTGGTATGTGTTTATGATATTTAATTATATTTACCATGGGGAATTGGTACATAAAGATCACATATTAAATATTTTTTACTTGCCTTTTCCAATCAGCTCTCCCTTCTGTCCCTATTTCCATTATTTCTATAATATCTCTTTTATTTTTCTCTTTATTTAGGTTTTGGGCTTCTCGTATAAGAGAAATCATGTGATATTTAATTTTTCTTAATTTTCTGTGTTTTATTATTTCACTTAGCATTATGGGCTCAAGCTCTATTCATTTTCCTACAAATGATTCAATTTTATCATTTTAACCTGAAGTAATCCTGAAGTAATATATATATATATATGGAAAGAAGGGGAATGGAGAGAGAGAGAGAGAGAGAGAGCGAGAGCAAGAGAGAGCAAGAGAGAGTCACTTTTTTGGTCTGTTCATCTGGTGATGGGTAAATGTGTTGTTTCCAAAAGCTAGCTATTATGATTGTTCTGTTACAAATGTGAGAATGCATATATCACTGTAATATGAAGTCTGTCACTTTTCTGGGTTGATGCCAAGAAGAGGTATACTTGGGTCAAATGGAATTTCTATTTTTAGTTAAGGAATCCTGCACTGATATTCAGAATAGTTGTGCTAGTTCATATTCTCAACCACAGTGTCAAAGAGTACATTTTTCCCCACATCCATGCTAGAATTTGTTGTTTTTTGAGTTTTTGGTTATAACCATTCTTTCTAGTGTGAGATAAAAGTCTCTGTTTTGTTTTGATTTGCATTTCTGTAATGGACAAAAATGTTGAACATTATAAATAGATTTTAAATACAATAAACTGAAGTGATGACACTTGCTCATTAACTGTCAGATTCACCATGTATTTTTTTTCCCTCCACTATAAATGACCAGTACTGAGTACTGTGCAAGCAGTGATCATTTGTCATACTTCATTTTTTAAGAAACTTAGCAGAATTTCCTTCTTTCTCCCCTCCCTTTTGAAGTTTCAAGGAGTCTCTCCCCCCACCCCCCACCCCCCACCCCGACTTTTTTTTGAGACAGGGTCCCACTCTGTAGCCCAGGCTGGTCCTGAACTCACTATGGAGCCCAGCCTGGCCTTGGACTCATGGCAATCCTCCTGCCTCAGCCTCCTGAGTGCTGGGATTACAGGCATGCACCACCACACCGAGTTTATTCAAGAAGTCTTATTATTATGTTTCACTCTAATTCCAGGTTGTTTGCACATTAGTTGGTGGTAACTGTGCTCCTCTCTCTCTAGTCCAGTCTTCAGATGCTCAAGTTTTTACAGGTACTACAACACAGTTGTTTTCTCAAGCCAGCGATCCATAAAAGCATAGACCTCTGAGATTTGACATGAAAAAAACATTCATGCTAGTCTTTTAAAAAAGATCCATCTTGCTGATTTCTAAAATATGTGGTCAAATCCTCTTACCTTCATCACAGTCCTTGCCCTCTTCGCAGATACTGGACACTCTTTTCACGGTCTGAGCTAATCTAAACACTCTAATTCTTGTATCTCAGAATTGTTAAAGTGTATATTCTGACTTTGTCTCCTCTCCACTAGCATTTGGTATTACTACATTTCAGCATCACTTTTCCTACTATTTGCTGGTTATTCCTGATTGAAGGAGTCATTATTTGTCTATACTACAAATGAAATTTTGAAAAGAATTCAAAGGTAAATGTTAAGAGTTAACTGGACTAGCACTTATCATCTGACAGGCACTATTTTAAATAATTATTAATGGTGTGTTTGAACACATTAGCTCTTGCCATATCACAAAATCCTATGAGGAGCATACAATTATTACTACTGTTATTGTAATTTTACAGATTGAGAAACTTAAACATGGAGAGGTTAAATATTTTCCAAAGACTACCCAGCTGGATAAAGGCATTAGGGCTGCTAATTCAATTTCCATATCTACTCTGCTAGACTCTTTCCTCAGAAAGGAATAACTAAAAGTTTCTAAGAAGGAGTGTTATGACTATGAAAGGGTTATTGTACTGAGTCTTAATTAGGTGACAGTATGTGAATAAAGCAGTGAACAATAAACAAAATAGCAGTGCCGCTCTTACTTCAACGGGGCATCTTGGGTTTATGTTCATTGTTAACACGGTGTTTTCCTTATTCGTCAAGTTTTGGATACGTGAAAAGTTTCTCAATAGCTTGGACTGTGTAAATATGTTTATTGTGGCATTTTGTCTCACCTTATAATTTAAAGTTTATGAATATAAACTCTGAAAAAATTTTATAAACATTTCACAAAACTTTAAATTTGAAACTTTGTGGTTTGTGCCACAATACAGAAAATGAATCAGACACATGGCTAAAATACAAGATAGCAGGCTGTTCTAAGGCACAGGTAAGTTTTTTTTCTCCCTAATGCAAAACTCTTCATTCATTCAGTAAAACACTTTCCTAAGTTGTTATTCAATATAAAACTTTAAGACAGCTGAACTTCAAAAATTATTTGATAAATTCAGTGTAGAGTAGTATTTTTTAAGAAATTAAAGTCTAAGTATAATGCAGTGGTAAAGGTTTAGCTATCTAGAGTGGTATCTGAGTTTTATTTCTAGTTCAAACATTATATCTGTGTTGCTTTGAACAAGTTGCCTTAGTTTACTTTGAGAAATGAGAATAATAATAGAATATACTTTATGGAGCTGTCACAAAGATTAAATAAAAAGATATATGGAAATTCTTTAGCACAATGCAAAAAGTAAGCCTTTAGTAAAGTGTTAGTTACATAAATATTAAACAGTAATTGCATTGTATTTTACATTCTATACAATTTAACCAACCCTCAGGAAAAAAACTATATATACATACATACATGTATGTATATATAGTTTTTTATATATATTTATATAAAGAGAGAGAGATTTGATTGCAATTTGGTAACAAAATGCCTAGAGATTTTGATCTTAATAAATTCACTAAAATGGCTTACTTGTTCTTTCTGCGTTATTGTAGGAAGAGTTATGTGTAGGTTTAACTATATTTTTAATAACATTCTTTTACATTGTTAATCAATTTCTTACAGATGGAAAATAAGATCATTGACAACAAAAAATGATAACTGAATAGTAATTTCATATTGCTAGAAATATACACACCCTCTTGTTTCTATTTTCTCTAAGAGAAAAATGTCTACTTTCTTCCTATTAAGGAAAGAATATAATCTTTTCTTTTTCCTCAATTTAGAGCTACTTATTTTGCAATCGATAATAAATTTACACCTTAGTTCCATACAGTGTTAATACCTCTCAGCAATGATTTGAAATGGTTATCTCAGTGACATTCCTTCAGTTATTATACTCTTTCAGAAAACATATAGAATAAGCTAGTCATGGTGGTACATGCTTGGAATCCCAGTATGCCTGTAATCTCAGCACTCTGAGAGGCTGATGTTGGAAGACCTCATATTGTAGCTCAGCATGACCAGTCTTGTCATTTAGAGAGACCCTGTCTCAAAAGAAAAAAATAAACAACAACAGTAACAACAACAACAAAACAAAACTAACAACAGGGATGAGGAGAAGCAGATTTAGTGAAAGTCCTTGGGTTCAATCCCTAGTACTAGAAAAATGGTAGACTAAAATATTGAATAAGATTTCAAAGATTTAAAGATAAATAAAATATTTTATTTGGAAACAGTAAAAAAATTCATTACAATTATTTTAATATATTCATTATGGTTCTGTAACAAATGAATGTCTCAGGGTTAGTGAAAACATAATAGAAACTAGTAACCCCACTTGCGCATAGGGTTTCAAACTCCCAGAGAAAGTCTGAGACTGGAGAGTATCAAATATATTAGTATGCTATGTTTTTTTCCATACATACACACCTATGATAAAGTTTAATTTATAAGTTAAGCACAGTTACAGATTAATAATAATACAATTGAACCATTATAACAATATATGATAAAAAAGTTAAGTGGATGTGTTGTCTTTTCTCTCTCTCAAAATACCTTATTGTACTTTACATCTTAGCTATCTCAGCATATGATTTGTTTTTGTTAATTCAAGAACTTTAACCATTTCACTTAAGGGAACACCTTACAGCTTCTCTTTGGCATATTCAAGCTACCAGCATAATTCTTGTGCTTTGGGCCATTTTTAAGTAAAATGAAGGTTATTGGACACAGCGCTGCAATATGATAACTTAACATGTCTTCTAAATGAAAAATTAGCAGGTAGCTAATACAAAGTCTGAATACACTGAACAAAGGAACAATTCATATCCTGATTTACGTGTGGTGGGATGAAGCAGGGCAGCCTCAGATTTCATCATACTACTTAGATTAGTAAGCAATTGTTCATCTTTGAAATAGTCCATTGAACAATTTTGAATCTTGATTGATGATGGGCAACTATGTGAAGTCCAACTGAATAAAGGGAGGAGTAATGTATAAAAGTATCACCCATAGATGAAATGTTTATGAGGATATGGTATTAATGCTTAGATAAATGAAAAAGAATTCACAGTTGATGTGAAAAGCTGATAATCACAATGATCCAGAAACTACCTATAGGTAAAATTATTGTTCTTTTAGCAAGAAAACAGTATTTAATTCTCATTAACCTCTTAGACTCTGCTTCAGAATTAGTGACAACAAGCATTTATAACTTAATAAACATCATATAATTTAATGACTTACACAGGCATAAATCAAAGATAATTGCCTCCAGATCACCATAATAAGGAAAATACTGCCATAGAGTCATACAATATTATATTTTAAATAAATATGAGTCATATTTGTACTACGATGTCTCTTAAGTATGCAATATCATGTTTAAAAATGTGCATAAAGAAGTACAAAGTGTTAAAAAAAAACACGGTGCTGAGGACTGGGAGCACAGCTCAGTGACTGTTAGGGCAAGCACCTGGCCCTTGGCTTGATTCCCCAGCACCACATAAACCATGCGTGGCGGTGCATGCCTGCAAGTATGAGGACAGCCTGCATTGCGTAGTGAGGTGAAGACCCGTCTGGACTAGTGAGCAAGATCCTATCTCAAAAAAAGAAGAAAAAAAAAAAAGGAGAAATCGTGCTGAGGGATATGTTTGAATTAGGGTTACCACAAAACTTCAAGTTGTAAAACACACAATAAAGTTAAATGAAATGAAGCAAGATACTTGTAGATCACATCTACATAAATACTCAATAAACATACATGGACATCTACATGATTCACGCACTTGAAATACATTGATTATACAATAATATATCATGATTCATAACCTGATTTAACCATGATCTCAAAGGTTTGGAGAATGTAAGATACAAATAATACAAGAACGCATGTTTTAATTGTATCAAGAGAAGTAAAAAATAATGTTACAAGAGTTCAGAAGAGGAAGAACTCTTCTCTCTAGGAAAAAAGAATGAGGTTTTTTTGTGGACATGAATTGGACTTTAGTTTTAAACATGGTTAGGAATTGGGTGAGTGGAGATGAGCAGATGCGTGGAAAGTAGTCTATGTAGAAAAAATAACGTGAGCATAGGCAGTGGGTATGAGATTCAAGAATAGTGGAAAGTAATGTTCACTTGCTAGTGTGCAGGCAACTGTCAGGAAATATAGAAGAAAAGATGAAAATGCAAATAAAGGAGTCAGATGTTAGACTAAGGAGACTGAAATTTATCTGGTGCCCAGAAGGGATAGTAATGAAGATTTCTAAAGAATAGAGTGAAACTTCAGAAGTAAGTATCCTGGTATACTAAATAGAATAGAAAAGGAAATATTTGGAAGTAGGGAGATTATTGTAGTGGTATAAAAACATAATGGACAAAACTTCGGTGATAGCACCAAGGATAGGAAAGAATAGAAGGAAGAGATATTGCTGAGTGAAAATTGACAGAGTGTAATGACTAGCTGAATGAAACAGTAATGTGCAGTGAAAAATCAAAGGATTCACCCAAGTATCTACTTCAAGTGACTAGCTACATGGAAAAAAAATTAAAATATCAGAACTAAAAATTAAAGACCAGATTTGAAGGGAGTAAGATAATCAATTCAGTTTAGGCATATTGAGTTTTAGGTGACAATAGGGTATGAACATGAAGGCATGTCCTTCTATGGAGAGTTTTGTGAAAGCCAGAGCTAAGTAAGACTCAGGAAAATTAGATTGGTGGAAAGTCAAAAAGCCAAGAGAGAGGGACTCAAGAAAGATATTTATTGATAGTGTAAAAAGCAGCAGAATATCAAAGGATAAGGATTGTGGAAACATGTTTGAATTTATTTTGTCAGAGGTCAATGATCACCTATGGTAAAGTAGTTTTAGCCAAACACTAAGCAGAAATTGAACTGCAAAAGTTAAAGGCTCAAAAGAATAATATGGAAGCAGCAAAACAACTGGAAATGTAGCTTTTTAAGAAGATTTTAAAGGATGGTGTCTCCCAGGCAAGTGGATCTCCAATTCTGTACCCACATCAGAATCACTTAATAATTTTGTTAAAGCACAAATTGCTAGTCTTCACTCTCAAAGTGTCTGATTTAGCAGAATTTTGGGTAGAGTGAAAGAGTGCATTTCTATCAAGTACCCAGATGATGCTAATTCTGGTTGTCCAGGGTACATACACTGAGAACAACTGTTTGATCTTTGTGAGAGTTTTTTTAAAATTTATTTATGCCCTTGAAATTTTCCTATAATAAGAGAAAGAAAATTTCAAAAGAGAAGAACAGACTGGAGATGCAAAAGAGAGAGGTAGGAATAAAATGAATAGATTCATGGCCTGAAGGAGATGGAAAGGATCAAGAACATGAAAGAAGACAGTGGAGGAGGAAGCTTATTTTCTGACGAATGGAGAAATTAGGAAAAGATTCAAGAAAAGACTATAGAGAACACTCCTTAAAAGGAGAGAAGGGAGATTAGGGGAACTCTAGAACCATTTTGGGGTAAAATCATAGAGAAGTGTGAGGTAGTAGCTGATGAGAGTGGAGGAGAAAATGACTTACAAAGAAAGAAAAAGGAATTCAATAGATTCAACAAAATTAAAAGTATATCCAGTGGAAGTCCAGCTGAAGTTATAGTGGCTTTAATCTGGATAGTTAAAACCCTTCATTTTGAAAGAGACATAGAACACAAAGAGAACATATTTTCCCTAGGACTGTGTTGAATATGGTATCCTACGTTAAAAGGTGAGAAGTGCTTATACTTTGAATTCATTACTTTATAATTTTTTTTTGAATTTTGGTTAGAAAATGTTCATTTTTTATTAAGCATCTAATTTAAAATTATTCTTTGGGTTTTGATCATATTTATCTTGTTCTAATTGTCCCTCATCTCCACCTGTGCCTTGGAACTCACTTTCAATGTAATATTGTACTGAAAGATAAAAAGTACATTATAGAATATTATTTTATAGCCATTTGCCTAGGAAAACACCAAGTGGGATATACTTACAGGCTTTAGCCAATTAAATCCTCAGTGATTGGGAAATGCTTCCTTTCACTTTCATTGTCTTTCCCAGTCATTTTTTTTAATTGCTTGCCTAAAATTGAACCTTAGAGGGCTCTTGATATTTTCTGACTAGAGGCCATATCAGAGGTTGCAACCTCAGATAGCTGAAGGTTTCAAAGTTTTCCATTTGTTATTCTGGATTTGCTTGAATGCTCATTATGGAAAGCAGTCCCTTCAAATAATTCTGGATATCTTGCAGTCCTGCACTAACATGTATTTTATATGTATGTGTGTATACATACATATACATGTACATATGCATATATATACTTGTATATATATGCACACATATAAATGTATTTAATTTAATCAATGGAATATCTTCATTACAATGTTAAAGTGGACTATTTTGCTTAAATTCATAGATGGGCACTCTCCCATTCGATTGAGGATGCCAGCCATCTTCTTGTTCACTCTCATCGGCTGCTGTCTCCCACAGCTATTATCTCCCACTTCTCTATGATTTTCTCACAAGTAATTCTATAGTTTTCCCAATCTGTTTTCTTGCCTCCTCAAAAATAATGTTTTTCAAACTACATTAGGGAAAAATACAAATTGCTAATAAAGTTGAGGAGGTTTACAGTATTTCATTGTATGAGATGTTACACTTAAGTCTCAAATCATTTTACTGAAATTAGTGGCATCTAGAACTTCTTTTATGATCAGATATGCTATCTAGTTGTACTAATTTAATTCATATTTGCTGTGGTAGTTGGTCTGTATATGATATTAATTCATAATCCATGAATTTTTTTTAGCTTTACTTCCTAAGGGTCTGTGTACTTTAGCCTTTATAATTTTATATTGCTTTATGCAATTCAAGACTTGCATGGTATTGACATGAAGGCTTTCTCTGGCCTTGTGTAAACCTATTCTTATTTAGAAATGTGTTTGGCTTAGAAACATAGTAAAGTCAGAAGTGGTAAAAACAAACTGGAAAAACTGATCATCTCAAAGCACAGATGATAACAATAGTAATAAAATATAGTATCAGTGATAAGAATCAAAATATCAAGAAAAGTTAAAGAGACAACACCTAGAGTATTAGATATATGTGACCAAATTTTGAAATTATAAGAATAACTTAGAAATTGTCAAGTTTATTTGATTGATTATAGAAATGGGAAGGATTTCTCATAATAAGCTCATGAATCTTGTTCCCTGAAAACTTCTAAGGAACTTTTACCCTTCAATTATCACTGGCCAATTTGGGTCTATAGTTTGTACTTGAATTTGCACGTTATTTTCTGCTAGTTGAAATATTCTTATGATCCTGAGAGATAACATTAAACATAATGACGTTTAATTCATACTTCTAAAGTTATCTACATATATTTTTCAGTATCATAAATAATTTTTATACACTGAATGTTTTCTTATATTATGTCAGAATTTCTTGCATTTTAAATGTCAAAGTATTTGTGTAATTTCCTATCGCTGAAAGCACCAAATCCCTCTGTGAATAAAAATGTGTTGATAATGTAGGTGCAGCTGTACACAGGGAGCATCTTATCTTTAGGATCTTAAACATAATTAGATATTTGAAATAAAATTTCTTTTTCATCGTACATCTTTATCTAAAATTTTAATCACAGTAAGTTAGTCAGAGGGAAGTTATTTCAACACATAGTTTAAAATATATTTCTGTCAAGACACCAGTTGGGCAAATTTAGGATTTTTTTAAAGGTAAAAATAAATTTTTCTGTCAGTGCTGGTCCTTCTGGTCTCTCTTCACAATCATCCTCTTTTTCCCCTCTTTTTATTTTCTTTCCACAATAGTATTAACATAGCAAAAATAATCTGATATATTTTACAAATGTTTCATACCTGTGTTTATTCCCACCTATTATGGTTGAGAAATTTATTGCTGTATTCCAAAAGCAACTTTCGTCACAAACTTCTTAGTATTCTGACCTCATACAATTTGAAAGTAAGATTCAAAAGTTTTTAAAATAATAGTTGTTCACACATAGTAATTGTACACATAGATGGTTCTCCGTGTGACATTTTCATGCCTGCTTATCTACTCTCCAGAGAGAGGTTCTTAATTCATGGTTGATGAAATGGCAAAGGGAGAAAATCCGTTGTAGAAAGAGGCAGTACACAATCCAACTTACAACACTAATGACTTACTAAGAAAGCTGAAAGAGCCTACCCTGTTTTCCTGTTTGATAGTGTTCGGTAAACTTTTAAAAATATTTTTACTTCCAAAGACTGTCAGGTAATTTACCCTTGCTATTGTGGCTGGTGACATTTTTTAAAGAAGTGAAGCCTTGATTACACTTTCTGAATGACTGCCAGCCCTTAGAGGAAAGGAGCACAGAAAAGGAAACACCTTGTTTTCAGAGAACCAAAACTTTGGCTAAGAGGTTTAATTAAACCTCTTTTGCTACAACATTGATAGGGTTATCTTATTACTGTGTGCTCTGCCTTTTCCTTGGAATGTATTCCTTTTAGACACTTTACTCATCATGAGCTCTAAACAACAACAAAAAAAGAATCCTGCTACTTGATAAGGGGCGGCGGGGGGGGGGGGGGGGG
>PVKB01000626.1:367673-559588 GCA_004027205.1 Ctenodactylus gundi | reverse complement strand
CGCAGCAGGCTTCCGAAGCGCCCAAGCAGGGCGAGCGACCAGCCACTCCGGTCCGAGTGCCACCGCAGCGGCCGGGTCTGGGGAAATTTACCTCAAATTCAAGGGACAGACTGGAGAGGCGGAGTTGGTTTACTTCTGAACTCACTGAAGTCTTTCTCCTGGCGCCTGGACGAAGCCACTTTTTACCTCCGCAGAGTTTTGGGAGCAACGTGTACGGGGAATTAATTGTAGCTGCCATCTCACTTTCCTCAGGAACCCGGGTGCGAAATGGCTGGAGGAGGGTGAGGAGACACTTTGAGGAGTCCCGCTTTGGGTTTCCGGCCCTATTTTAGCGGGACGCGGAGAAGGACTCGTAGCGCAGTTGACTTTGAGAATTCTACGTGATTAACGGGCGCTCTCTCCTCAGACGGCCATTCAAGGAGCGAAGGCGCCCCACAGCCGGCCTCCGCTTCATCTCCTTTCACCCGCGAGCTCTGAACTGCCTCAGGTAGCCCGATACCGGCCAGCGAGTCTCCACCCCCTCGTCGGCCGCAGCCACTCAGCTCGGGCAGACATCCTGACGGCACATCCCATTGGCTGAGCTGCGCTGTCTGTCTCCCGAGGGGGTGTGGGGGGCGGGGCTAAGGCCGCGCGGGTTGGGGCCGCTCGCTGCTGGGTGGTGGGCGAGCTTGAGCTGAGCCTGGCTGCGGGAGACTTGAGAACATTTGAGAGCCAGCGAGGGCGCGCCACAGAGCGAGGCAGTGAGAGTGAAGGAGTGCGTGCGAGCGGACCCAGAAGAGCCAGGGAGAGAAAGCGAGGACCCGCAATAAAAGACGGAGTGACCATGGCTGTCTCCGCAACTTCCAGCTGCGCCGGGGTCCCGGGGGACTTATTTCGAGCCGAACCGCTGTACTCAACTCCAGGAGAGCCGCCTCGCCTTATCCCCAATGTGATCAACAGTTTCCTGACTAATAGCCACAGCGGCGGCGCGAGAGGTGGCGGGGTCAGTAGCGGTAGTAGCGGTGGCAGTGGCGGCAGCGGCAACGCCAACACCAACGAATGCCGGATGGTCGACATGCACGGAGTCAAAGTGGCTTCATTCCTGATGGACGGCCAGGAACTCATTTGCCTGCCGCAGGTCTTTGATCTGTTCCTCAAGCACCTGGTGGGAGGGCTGCACACGGTGTATACCAAGCTGAAGAGACTGGACATATCCCCCGTGGTGTGCACGGTTGAGCAGGTCCGGATCCTCCGCGGGCTGGGTGCCATTCAGCCCGGGGTGAACCGCTGCAAACTTATCACCAGGAAAGACTTCGAAACTTTGTTCACCGATTGCACCAATGCCAGGTGAGTCGTTCTTTTCTCGACTTGTTCCCTCCTCTTACCCTTTTGCCCACTTCTGCATGTCTCATCACCCTCATCCGACTTCGTAGAGAGTGCATTTTAATTACCTTGTTTCCTCACGCTGTACATGCGAGGAAGAAAGAGGACTAGAAGGACTCGGTAATTGTCTCTCCCTTCTAGTCCGTGCTCAGTAGTAGGGCTCGGTCTAAAAAAATCCCCGCACAAACTTTAGTTTTCAGTCCTCTTCTGAAACTTTTCAGCCTTTCATTCACGTTTTGCATGGCTTTGGCTGCTTATGATTACTTGTTAATTTCTCTATTTGGTTCTCTTTCTTGATCTTTTGTGGCCGGAAGGGTCGGATAGGTTTTCTCTGGAAGACAGAACCAAGGGTTTCCTAGGGAAGAGGGTTCAGGTTGGTTGGCTGAGCTATAAACTAGGCTCTCGAGCTGGCCACTGAGAGAGCACAGCACCTGGGGAATAATGCAAGGTGTCAGAATTTCAGAATCCATCCCAGAGGGTGATTCGATCCCCATCCTGTGTGATTGTTGCGAGAGTGTGTGGGATATATGTTGCTGTCGTTGTTGTTGTTGGTGGGTACGTTGTATGCAAATGCGTGTAGGATATGTGCTTACACGTGCTGCGTAAAACTCTCCAATTCATGTTATAGAAAAGTAGATGGATTCCCCCCCACCTGCCCCCCCCCCCTTTTAAGTAGACGACAGGTCCCACTCTCCTAGGATAACTCCTTTTGAGTTACCTGCAAAGGATAATGTGGAGCATTAAACATTACGGCTGAGACTAGATTGAAAGTTGATGTGTTAAGTAGGAGAGCTTTCCAGAGAGGATGTTATTAGCTCCGTGCTCCCAGAAAAACCGTTGGGAGGAGGCCTTTGCCCCAAAGAGAGGATTTCTTAGTGATAGTGGCAGGTTCCCTGGTGACAAGTGTTCCTCCCTCATATCACAATGTAGAAGTTCATTGAAAAATAAAAATCCCACTGCACATGCAAAGCAAAAGGTGTTCAATGTTTAGAAAAAAATGGAAAAGAAACTATGCGCAGGATTTCTTTACTTTTCAGATATCTGGGAATTATTCTTCTTAGTGTTTTTTCCCATCTCCAAGCTGTTTATATCTCAGAAAGTACACATGACCCTGGCATACCTACCAATAAATCACCATAACCAGAGTAAAATGAGCGAAGGGTTTTGTAAAGAAGCACTATTCTACCATTTTGCATATAACTTCTGCTGAGTTGCACTGTCTCATAATGCAACTTTCAATGATGAGATCTCTGGGTTAATAAACTAAAGCTAACTCACTTGTCACATCTGTTTTAAAATCCAAATTGCTGTGTTTCATTGAAGTGCACTGATAACTTGTAGAAAAGCTGTTGCTTACTGTCACAATAGGATAATGCTACAGAACTTACAAGGGGACTTGTTCTTTTTCCTTTGAACAAATTCTATGTCCAAGCAATTGCGCAGGAACCTGTTCATATGAGAGCTCTCACCTGATACTATGTCCTTAAAGCACAAAGCACAAAGGACAATGGGATCCTTCAATAACAAAACCAATTATAGATTGTAAGAGTTGAAAGAAAAATTTACTTTGTCCACAAAACATTTTGCAGGGACACAAAGGTTTCAAGTGACTTTTGATAGGGGCTATCTAATTTGTTTGTTGCCATTCAAAAACACACTTCTCCACAGACGTGAAAATCTTATACTCTCTTTTGCCTCTTGTTCTCACCTCTTCTTTCCTACTCATCCCTCTCCTACTAACACCTGTCTTAATGTGAGCAGTTATTACATATGGAAAATACTCCCTTTCTTAATCATTCATTTACACATTATTTAGCAAAGTCTGTGTTTCATTTTATAAGTGATTTTTATAAGTGATAAGGCATTTTACTTTGATTTCGACGCTTTCCTCTTTATGTAGGAACTTTTCTGTAATTTTTTAAAGCTACTTACTAAAGGGATGAATATTAAATGACTATTCAGAGGCAGGTGGTCTTAAATTACTTTTGGACATTGCTATGGTTTTAGGTTATTTTATTCAAATTAAGTTTTGTGTACTACTTGTCACAACATTTGCGTATGTAACTTTCCTGTATGAGTGTTTTTGCAGGTATGTATATGTATAAAGGGAAAGAAAATATGAAGGAAGACGCATATTTGGGATATGGTGCATATGCTTTCTATTGCAATTTCTTCTTTTTACAGGTCTCATTTTTATGTGCATTTTCTATAATTGTGTAGCAAATACTGGAATAAATATTATAAAAATCATGCAATATATCCTCAGAATGAAATCCATAAATAAGATGAGAACACTTTTAGAAATATACACCTACTTCACCATTTTTAGATGGGAAAAGAAAACATTTGCTCAGGCAAAAACTAATGGTAAACCAAATTCACAAATCTTACAATGCAAATTCTCTGATAAAAGTTGCTAACATCACAAAACATAATCATTTTTAAAGATGATTTATGTAACATTATTTATAGAAATAGGTACTTTGAATCATTTTAAAGCTGTATTTTAGAATAAAATTTGAAATTAGTCTTAAATCAACATTGATTTTAATGGCTTTTTAATTAGGGGAAAACAAGCGAAGGGTGTAAAATTATGAGGATCCAAGAGAGTCAGTGTAAGGTAGATGACTCATGCAGTCAGAGAGAGAGAGAAGCAGTTTAGGAAAAGAGCAGAAGGATGCCACAGGATAGAGATGAGAGCAATCTTATGGAAAGGCCCCAAGAAAATGAGTCATATACTAAAGCAGACCACCTGAGAGTATTGTCACATGACTTTTTAGTACTTCCAGCTAAGGGTGAAGGAGAGGGAAGTAGAAGGAAAAGTACATGCTTAGTTGAGTGTAGACTCATATGCGGATCTTATTTGAAAAATGAGATTCATCCTCATTTCCCAGTGGACAAATTTTCATACTATATTGTTGAGTAGAAACCCTATTTTAGTGGTGTCATTGACAATTTTCTTTTTCTACATCATAAATATACCTGCCCTTCTCTGTAGAATTATGTGAGAGAGGTTGTATCCTAACTTACGGTGTTTTAAGTCTACCATGTTATCTCAGAACACACAAAATGGACTATTTTCAAATAGGCTCTATTCAGAGACTTTAATACATTGCCACGAGTAGCATCTTGATTTGGTTCAGTGCACATTTTTATTAATGTGAACTGAAGAAAAATGAATGAGTGAAATATGTGTACATGATTGTTTCTTTGTATTACTGAAAATTACAAGAATTCTATCAGAGTCTTATGTATTATTTTTCTTTAGCCAATTACTGAAATTTTCAAAGTTGTCATTACAAAATGAAGTTGGAAAATAATATCTGCTTCAACTATCAGAGAATGCTGACTAAACGGTTGGCCATTCGTTTTTCCTTTAGGTAAACCAAACCAGCCTTCGCTGTGATTCAAAGGGCTGTACAGTGCTTTCCCTTGATGCCTTTTAACTTTAATGATGGGGAAATTACTTTGAGGCTTATCAACAAAATGATTAGTAAAGAGCCTAACACTAAATGAGAAAATTTTCTTTTTTCACATTTTTGTCTTTGTTTATAAAGCACTGCAATTTGTGCTTCATTTTTTGTACAAGAAAACTTGGAGTTTTTAATACCAGATACACAGATTCAGGGAATGAACACCCAACATTCTCACTCTTATGTAATGAGTTTTCCTTGATACATTCTGTTTAGTAGTAGCAAAATATTAAATTAAAAATTGATTTCACTAAATATGAAAATAAACCAACATTTTCATTTTTAGCTCTTTTTATCTACGTTGCTAAAAATAATTGTGACATTTCATAATCAACATTTATTTCACTAGGAGAAACTGCTTAAATTTTACTCAGTCCCTGAAAAGTAGTTAAATGGATGAATGATGAAATAAGATTATATGATTAAGACAACATTTTAGTAATGTATTTGATGACTCAATATATTCA
Organism: Ctenodactylus gundi; assembly: GCA_004027205.1. NCBI lineage: Eukaryota > Metazoa > Chordata > Mammalia > Rodentia > Ctenodactylidae > Ctenodactylus > Ctenodactylus gundi. The sequence goes on along the minus strand of PVKB01000626.1, from coordinate 554,286 downwards.
ATTGAATATAATTTAGGTTTCAAAATTAAAATTCAAAGGGGTTCACTTGTAGTGTATTTTTTGACAATATGTAAATGGAATAAAATGTGCTTTACATTGGGGTAGCTTTATGTGAATTATAACTGACATTCATAACAGTTTTAAAGTTCTAATACTAGAAGTACAATTATTGTAAGCACTCAATGAGTATGGCTTTGTACTCACACTTGATAAATACGTTATAGCTCATGATCCATAAAAAAACTACAATTTAATTTGAAAACTGATGTTTTGCATTTACAATAAAGTTAAGCAACATCAAATTTTTATAGAATGCGTATCACTTTCCTGGCCTAATGTTTTATAGTTTTAAAAATATACATTTCAGAAATAATAAAAGTGTCCTAAAATAAATCTGAGCAGTAAATGCCACATTTTATTTCATAGGATGTTAACGTGCTACTCATGTCTGTTTGAAACCATCACATAGTCAACACGCTCTTTTTTTATTAGAGGAATGGTTTCAGGATTGTAATTAAAGCAATCTGGTCATATGTCAATGCACAGAACTTCAATGTGTACATTGATTTTAATTGTATACTTTTGCATGACCAACAACTTTTGTATTTAAATATTTTAACTAGTATTTGTATTTGCTTCAAACATTTATTTATTGAGTGATGGATAGTAGATTAAAGGAATGATCTGTGACAGGCCAGAGTACAACTTTGTATTTTCATGTATGATATTACCCTTAGTGTATAGTACATGAATGTTAATTAGTTATTAGGATGTGATGGTCTTTAAATATTTACATTTTATGTGGTTTTGCACAGGAAATCTCTAAAACTTTTAGTCATTATCAAGTCTGAGTTTTTTAATGCTCTATTAAGTAGCCTTATTTTGCCTTAACAAAATCCCTAGATATTTTTAAAAAGCATGCAAATATAATTGTGAGAAGCTCCAATGACAATATATTATATTTCAGTTGGCAATCTGGGTCCCAGTGGCACTTTATATTGCACATGGACAGGTATACATGATTTAGTCTTATCCAGTCTATGCATTTTAAATGTTTACAAAAACTACCATAACTTATCCAAAACAAAGTATTATAGAGAAAAGGCATCAGACCTTTCCCCCAAAGCAAAACAATTAAGTATTAATGATATTCTTGTTGCATATTCAAAAGGCTTTTGGTAGCATTTTTCCTTCTTTTTTTTTTCTTCCTTTTACCATCTCAACCTCCAAAACTCTTTACTGTCACTTTGTATCACACAATTCTTCAAAAATAAACATTTAAACGCATTTTCTTGGATGGGGCATTGAGCATTTGCACCCAATAAGCCTGATTGTGGAACTGCATGCAAATTGTGTTTTGATTTATCTCTTTTACACTTTTTTCCATTTGAATTGATCTTGCATTAATTTTACCAAGCAGCTCTGTGAGGCTGCAGATGTTGCCCTGTGTTTAATAAATCAATGAGACAGATCTGAATGAATCACTTCAGATGGATTCTCTGCTCAGTTTGATGTCTAGATGTTATTCTTAGCTTGTTATCATGACAGATGCATTAATGTTCTCATACATTGCCAGCAATGTCAAAGAGATTGAAGCTTTTAAAGTGGCGGCATCCCTTTTTCAATTTCCTGCTAGAACAATTAAATTTATTTTATTTTACTTAGGGAAAAATATCAGAGCAATCACAAGATTCTTCATGAAAAAGATTTTAATATTCATGCTATTGTGGCTATCCTAGAATAGTGGAAATCAATATGTTATGAAACCTAAAAATAATGTAGCTCTTTAATAGTGCCCCACATTAACATTTAATCATAGAAGAAAAATGGGAATTAGTAATATATAATTGAGACACATATAACAAAATATTGTATCCTAATTGATTACTGAAGTGTGTTAGTTTTAAAATTATTTTATTATAAGCTTTTCCTTGGCATAATACAGCTGCGGTACACTTTTACCAAGGGATTTAAAAACTCCATTTTAAAAAAAATAGGATGGAGAAAGGTTGTCCACTTTGTATTCATTATTTCTTCACTTTGTAATGCAGAAAATGTGCATTACATATCTTAACTACATTATCAGTTATTTGTGTCCTTAGTAGTTATTTATGAATCAGAAACATCCAGTAACAATAAATGTTAGCTGTATAGTTTAATTTCATAGACTATAGAATGTCATATACACAGCAAAAAAATTGATATAATGTTAGTGAAATTTGCCTACCTGCCCTCAATATCATGATTACCATACTTTATTTCCTCGAACCAATCACTGTATTTCTGTGGTTTTGGGAAGGAAGCAGTGCTATTGACTGATGTGAAAAATTTTTAATTTAATGATGTTTCACGATGTGGATGATATAACTTTTTAGATGATTTCTGATATTTGAAAATTTTGCAAAGGAAGATCAATTTTATTTTAAGTTTCTTAAAATACATATTTTTGTAAAGCTAGTTTGCAGAAATAGTTTTATAAGCCTTTCTGATATACTTTAATGATATTTTTATTGCTACCTTTAGTACAATAGTATGCTATTAAATAACACTAATTAGCCCTCCAATGTACATCCTATTTTAGGTATTTGTACCTTAGGATGGTGTTGTTATCTAGAATAAGTTTAAAGAGAAGTTTAGAATAAATTCCAATAAAGATATGAATGGCTAACTTTCTTTTAAGAATTTCATTTAAACACGTAAAATGACTTCATGGGAAGATCTCACCACATCCTACCCTAATGCAAAATTTGTATATTTTAATATACTGAGATTGTGAATATAAGATATATTTTTGCAAAATTGAATGTTGCATATAAAGAACTAGCATATCTTTATCAATACCTTTCTTGATATCATTAATAAAGAATTGAGTGTGTTATATTAAAGTAATCCCTGAATTTATAGTATAAAATATAAGGTGTCATTTTTAACTCCAGTAATGTTCCTTGCAAAACTTGATTAAGCTCAATATCATGCGTATAGTCGCCATCTGACTCACATGTTCTGAATGTATGCAATCATATACACGTATACGCCCCCTTTTATCTGAATTCTTTGTAGCAAATGCTCGTAAAAAGAAGGCTAAGCGTTACATAAAATTTTGAGTTATTAGAAAGTTATTATTCTGAAATTTTAACTCTGATGTTAACCCATTTGTTCATTATGTTAATCATAAACTTTCACAAATATACATGTAAATATATTAACATAACTTTTGTGTATTTAAAATGAAAAACATCATAATAGGAAGAATGACTCCTTGGTATTTCCTTGTAGTGAAAACACGGGGAAGTTGTGCTAATATTATGATAAGCAAGTTTTTATAAATAGAACAAACTGAATACTGTGAAGTGATTCTCAATGACTTAGATTTATGCTACTTGATAACAGCACTAATCCTGTGACAGTTAACTTATGATCTTACTTTCAAAGAGCAAATGCTTATTTATCCAAAACTTGTATGGAGATGATTTGTCTTCCCTTTGTTTTAGAGTCTGTGAATGGAAACACAAATACATATTACGAAAAAAGATTTTTATTTCTCCCTGAATAATCTGAAGATTTAGTTGAATCTGGAAGTGTCCTTGCATAAAGTATTCTTTCCACCACCCAGTTAACTAGCTTTTTACTAGTGCATTAACTTTGAAGATGAAAATTTCCTTTCATCTGGGACTCTTGAGACAGAAAGTATTCACATTCATGTACTACTTTGACACACTATAACTACTTAGTTTATTAGAGTAAATTGTGGTGAAATCTTTATAATTAAAGTATTGGAAAATATATATTACAAGAAAGCTTAAAAATAATAAACCTCATTATCTTTATTGCTTTATATTCTTTTTATTTTGGGGCAAGTTTACTGATTAATTTGTGTATAATGTAGTATGTAAAGGTACAAAGCATTCAGCTGAAATTGTGTCCAAGATCTTATCAGGTTCCTGGCAATTGCTAGCTGGTCACAGCATTTAGGCCACATTTAGTATATCTACTATTTATGTGATGGGTTAAAAAAAAAAGTAGTATTGATTTGTCTCTGGATTAAAGTTTGAAATGGCAACAGACTGAACACAAAAGGCTTTTTTATGATTTCTCAGCTTGCCATTGATCTTCTAGTTTTATTGCATTCATTATTTATTAAAAGAATTTGCAAGCTAAACATAATGTTAAGCTAGTTTGCACACAGGGACCGCACTTAGGAAATTGAATGGAAATTGCATTAGAGATGAACATCTGTGCTGTTTTCCACTCATGTGTTTATTGGTTTGTGTAAAAGGTGTATTGGATTAACAGTTATAATCATTATAGCTTACAGCAATATGCTAGATTCTTAGTTTTTGGTTATTTTGGAAAAAGTTTGTCTCTCACATGTTTCTCTAAAAAGCATAGTGCTTTGGTCACAAACAGTGTTAAGATAAATTTATTTTTATTATACTGTTGATAAATTATTTACATTATATATCAACTGTGCGATAATTTGTTGACTGAAGTAAAACTATTTAAAATATAATTGGTCATATACATGTATTATCTTAATGCATTTTCATATTCAAGTACATGGCTGCAATTTATGTAAGTGTATATTTAAAAAATCTTGTGTTTAATATCTTAGGAAAACATAATAAATAAAAACTACCTAAAACTTTAATATGACCGTGAATAAAATGTTATCATGTTTGTATTTCAGGCCTTGCTCCTCAAAGGTTAATAAGCATACAGACACTGAAGATTTGCTCTAAGCAATATTAGCAATGATAGGGTAGGATGCCTTATGATTTCATTCCCCTTTTGAGTTTAATCCAAGGAGGTTTAATTACAAAGTCTCAAGTTGACCTCACCTGGAATAATCCTCTTGAGGACAAAAATAAGATCCTAGTCAGTATCTTTTCTGGTCTGTTTTCTTTAATCTGTAGGTAATTAGAAAATTTATTTTTATCTATTTAATTTTAAATATGTATGTCTTTAGCTTAGGGCTTACAAAACATATTATCCTTCTATTATATTTGCTAAACTATAGAGTGTTTAAGGTTACACATTTTGCCATATTTATTGTTAATCCTTAAACTTTCTTTTTTCTATCTGCTAAATGTATTATATCAATAAACACTGGGGTCTTTAGTGTTTGAATTTTACTCAAGAGGTCCAGCTCAAAACAGTCAGTAATTAAACATGTAACTATGGTCATAAATTTTTTTATGTTAAAAGCTTACTTTCATTTGTGTTAAAAGTTTTAAACTTGTCAGAACCTCAGGCTTAGGACTTCATCTGCTTTGCGTGTGGTCTTTTACAATATCATATGTGTCAAAAAATTGAAACTCAGATAAAAATGTTGATTTTATTCATTCAGAATATACTCAACCTTAAATATTTAAATATATGTAAGTGGAAAAAGTTTATTTGCAAACATCATCTAATTACACATTTATCATTTTCACCAAGACTACTGCTTTGCTAATATTCTATAACCTGCCAAGTTTCTAAGTTTAGGTTTTAGAAAAATTTATGAGTACCTTTTAGGTTTTTGTATAAGGAACACAAAAGGAGACTTATTCATATAAAAAATTTTCTGTGTTGGACATTTTATGCATAGGACACAAGCTTTAGGTCTCACTTTATAAGCCCATTATAACATTCAGTTTGAACACATATGTATCTATAACATAATGTATAATATATAATATTTTCCAGTTCAATTAACTCATCATTTTAGAGATATATCCTTTGTGCAAAGCTATGAAGAGGAATTATCTACATTCTTACAGTCTCTCCTCCAGATTACCTAGGAGTAGAGTTTTATTGTTATGATTAAATCTCAGCTAGCTTGCATTATTATAAGGGACAATAATTGATGTGTACAATTCAAGAAATGGAAAATTAAAATAACATTAAGGTTAGTGCATTATAAGATCTTATCAGAATGTCTATCTATTTAAATACCCTTTGCACACTAACGTTAAACTTTATGAGCATTTGTTGGGGTGTAAGAAGGGGAGATAGAAATGTGTGATGGTTGCCTTAAATCTTAGGTTAAATTCTTCGTGTAAAAGTATCCAAATGGAACAAAATACAGACGTGTAGCAAGCATATTTATCACAGCTAGCAGTAATGCATTTCGGATAATGTTGGTTAGTGACTACTAAATTAGTATGTTTTCTTTGAATTTACTCTTATGTTGTCTGTGGTAAGATTTATTTTCTTAATGGATACAGTACTTACTATAGGCTGTTAGCGGATCAAAATCTTGCAAACTGTATGGGACCAGTTATTGACTTTAACACACTTTCCTGTGTTTAGGAGCCTTAAATAATCATGTTCTGTAAGTTAAATAAACATTTGTGGGCACCAGAGGAATCATGGCTTTTGGGTTAAAACACACTGATGAATATAGCTATAAATCAAATTCCTGTGAAGTGTTATTATTCCGTGGAGGGAATAATTAATTGATTTTCTACTTGCAATTAGGAAAAGGAACATCACAATTTTGATGCTGATCATGTCCTGCCAAGAGCAGTCATTTTGTAACTTTCAGAGCTTAATTGGTATAAGTAGATTAGATAGTCTCAATCTTATATTTGCACTTGTTTTGGATGGCCCTTGTCATGTTAGAGAAGAGGCACATTTTTGTTATTTTAGAGGCATGTTTTTTTCCCTGAGGTTGTAAGATGCCTCATAATCCCTATTCTGCCAGCATGTACATTATTGCTTGTCGTAGTTTAGTCCCACTGAATTGAATGACTGATCTGCCATTTATTATTTAGTGAGTTCTTTTTGTTTTTGTTTCCAAGAGGGCTTTCAATTTTTAAATGTAAATACAATACAAGAAATCCTCTTTTTAAAAGTCTTTTTTGCATTAATAAAAATGTAAAGGTATGTGACACATATGGATTCATGTGCCATCAAAGGACAGTAGAGCTCACCAATTAATTTTTCTGCCTAATTAAGAAGCCTCTTGACCTTATAGGGAGAAGGACTATACTGTGGTTCATACTTGTACCAGTGTGGTCCTGTTTAGCTATGGACAATGAATGAGGCTAAACAAGGATGGAGAAAACTTGATGAGAAAATGTTCTTATGGAAGTAGAGAATGGACCAGCACCCAGATAATAGACAAGGTATGAGGATTATAGTACTAACGATGAGATTTCCATAGTTAGAGTCCTTGACACACACTCTTTCTCTTGCTCTCACTCTCGCTCTTGCTTTCTCTTTCTCTGCTAATGTTCAAATCTAGGAATTTGTGCATGCTAGACAAGTGCTGTACTACTCAGCCACACCCCAGATCATGAATATGTTTTTAGAAATTGCCAATTTCTCTTAGTGGTCAGCTCAAGAAGGTTCATAAACAATGAAGGAAGAAAGAATGCATGAAAAACATTACCTCTGAATAAAAATAAAAATACTATAGTCAAAACATGGAAACATTATTCAACTTAAGGTCTACTGGTGGCAGAGAAATCATAACTGGACATTGGTAGATGTGTAATCATTAAAATAAAATTCCTATAATCTTATATATGTTACTTTAATTTAAAAAATACTGTGTCCATTCATGTGTCTTTGGGAAATTTCTTTACTATTCTTGATATGTTAGCTTGAATCTAGCTTGCTGTTGCATATTTCTGAAACACATGTTCAGTATAAAAATTTTGAAAAGGATTGAACTTTGCCTTTAAGTATTTGTGTGAAGGCTTTTTATATTCAATAATAGCTATGTTACATTTTAAGTAGTAAATGGAAAGACTGCATTTAAAATTATTTAATGAACATAAATAATTATAATTAATGAACATTAAATGGCATTTTTGATCAGTTTTGAATCTCATAATTACACTAAAGTTTAAGTTTTTACTACATATATTTAAAATTTTATTTGAAGGTTTACGTTATTAGGAAGGTATAATAGTAAAAATTTTAGGTGTTTGTGTGATTTCCTCCTTCACATATATTGAGTCATTTAATTCAAAAGTTAGAAGAGACTATTTTTATCATTTCGTTGTGAAATTTCGAAAATTTTGCTAAACTAATGGCTGATTGCTTTATGATATTGTATTTCTGAAGATCACTTAATCTTATTGAGGCTTCTTTCACACAGTGTTAAATAAGTATCTTCCAAACTTGCATTGAAGTTATAATGAAGCTTGCAGTTCTTCTAGGGAAATATGGTATGTTATGTTTGTGCAAAACTTCCCAGGCTGCATTGCTCATTCGCATGTATCTGCATGTATTCTTGCAGCGATTCCATGAGGCAAGTCATCTGCTGTCAAATTTAGATGAGAAGATGGAAATATAGACATGTAAGATGAATTTTCTGAGCAACACAAGCTAGTGTAGACAGAATTAATTCTTGAAGCTAAACCTTCTGTTGGGTGTCCTCTGGTATACCATAGTCTCTACCCTATCTTGAGTGATGGGGTAAAGCAAAGCAATTGAGTTAAGTCATGCATCATTTCAGATAGTGAAGGAATTCTGGTAAATCTAGTAGTGAGAAGTACTAGGAAGGAAAATCCTATTCTGGAGCCTCATTATAATGCCTTCAGAGAGCTCTAAAAAGAAATGCTGCCTTTCAGTCATGTTTGCTCCTGAAATATATGAGTAAAATCCCCTTGGATGAGTCCTTAATTCCACATATATGTACAAAGATGTTTTGGGAGCCAACAAAAACTTAATATTGTGAATGGGAAAGTGAAAGCAATAAGTATTTAAGAAAATGTGGAGAAATGGTAGCACTTCAGAAGATAACTGTGAGAGATTTTATGAAGCTGAAGCCTCTTTTGCTGAAAATATGAATTGTCTCTTACATTAAAAATACTATACTTGAGAACATCATGCTTAGTGAAGTGAGTCAGAAGCAGAAGGTGAAACATCGGATGGTCTCCCTGATAGGAGAGTCCCAGATCTCAACTATCTTATGGAACTTAAAGTGAAAAACAAAGTGAACCAGGGGGGTTGGGTAGGGGAGGAGGGAGGGAGGATAGTTTAGGGGGAGGGACAAAAGGAGACTGGGAAATCCCTTGTCACCTTGACAAGATACATATGTGAATAAAAGGCTCAATTCCATTGTAAACCTTAAATTTGGCACGTATACATATCAATAAAATAGGAACAAAAGAATTTGGAAAGAAAAAAATACTATACTAAGATCTATAGGTAACTTAAATAATATAATCTTATTATATAGATAATACATACATGCATAAAAGGACTACCATTCTTCATTGATTCGTCAAATAGCTTTTGGGCATTTACTCTGTCAATTCTTTTAGGTGCTTTGGATACATCTGTTATAAATCAAAAGGCAAAGGTGCCTTGCCTTTGAAATGGAGGTTATATTCTAAGGTATGATATTATGCATGGGGGAAGGCTACCAAACACATGTATACTAAAGAAGATTTTACTGCATGTTAGAAGATGATAAGTGATATGGAAAAAGTCAAGCAAGAACAGCAGAACAAGAGTGTAGAGGATTTGGGTCAGTTGCAGTTTTAGATAGCCTAGTCATTTAAGCCTCGTGGAGCATGTGCGATTTATGCACAGACTTAAAAGCCAAACAGAATCTGGAGAAAAATATTTCAGGCTGAGGAAAGAGTGATCAAAAGACTTAGAGCAAGAGCACGGCTGGTACTTATGAGGAACATTAAGCAGGTGAGCATGGCTACAGTGGCGTGAGTGAGGAGAGATTAATAGGAAAGATATAATGATGGTAGCATTGAGGGAGGGATGTCACACACAGGACCTTTTAGGGTGTTTCAAATGCTTTCTCTTAAACCCAGAATGAAATCGGTATTCATTGCAGCGTTCTAAGCTAGGATTTGGGAAGATCTAATATAGATTTTAAATGGTCAAACGGGCTGATAGAGTAGCAGTTATGATGTTATTGCAGTGAACTTTGAGAGGGGAGAGGAGAGAGAGCAGAGAGTGAGTGAGCAAATGAAGGTGGAAAGAATGGATCAGTTCCTGAATAGGTTCTGAGTTAGCATTTTCTGGTAGGTTAGAAATAGTGACAGCAATGCAGAGTTTGGGCATGAGGAACTGGCAGAATGGCTCATAACATTTGAAAATAGGACAGCTGTAGGTAGAACAAATCTAGGGGAGGAAGTTTAAGAGTGTGGCTTTGCACATGCTATTTTATGTATCTTTTTATCCTTTTAAACAGAGATGTGGGCATTCAATGTACACATATCCTTTTGATGAGAGACTTATGAGAAGCAGATGATACATTTAGGACAGAAGTAACTGTAAACAGAACAGAGGGAGGTTTTGAAGACTGAGTCCAGGGTGACACCAACATGAACTGATTAGGGGAAAAAGTGCAAATTAACAAAAATCCTGAGAATGAATGTCCAGTGATACAGGAGGGAAATCAAGAGAGAATAGGGTTCTGAAAACTAAGCAAAACATATGTCAATGACAAGGAAAAGATCAGTTATGTCAAATGTTGCTAAAAATCAAATAATGCGAAGATACTGAGAACTCATTGTTAGATGTGGCAATGGAAGTCATTAATGACCTTGACGAGACCGGTTATTGTGGCAGACTGGGAATGAAAAGTCTTAATGTGATATATTTAAGAGTGTATGGTAGAGAAACTCAAGTGAGAATAAACAATTCTTCTCAATTTTTTTTCCTGTAAAAATAGCCAGAACATTGGGGCTGAGTTAGCCTGAAATTTTTGCATGTAAAGAGAGTGGATAAAAAGTTACATTTTTACTGTCAGAAGAGAAATAATAACATTTACTACTATGAATAATCCAGTGGAAGTAAATTGATATTGTAGAAGAGAGAGGGGGATATTGCTGACATGATACTGTTGCATGGAAAAGAGTAAAAGGATTCATCAGCTTTAGGTAGGAGAAAGATGAGGGCGTCTGTGTTAACAGATGGGAAGTGTGGTTAGAATCTGGAGTGTCCCCCAAAAGTCTCATGTATTTTAATGGAACCATGTGATGTTGGTGGATTGGGATCTGGTCTGGAGGGGTGGATTACAGTTAAGTTAGGATTAATGGTGTGTAGTGGCTACACCTGGATGCAGGAGGGACCGGTTACTGGGAGGAGACCTGAAAGGATACATAAGCTGCACCTGCCTTCCTGGAGGGTGGGGACTAGTCTCAACTAGCCTCAGCTTGTCTTCCTGTTTGTCTGGGGAAGCTGCCTCCTCCTCTCTCTCTGCCATGTTCTTCGATTGTTGCCGGCCACCTCTGACTGGACTGTGACCTTCGAGACTGTGAGGTAAAATAAACCTTTCCTTTCCTGAGTTTGTGGGTGTTGGGTATTGAGTCACAGCAATGAAAAAGTAACTAAGACAGGAAGGATAGGATGTGTGTGTAGAGAACTAGTTTACATGGTATTGGAGTTCCCTGGAACTTCTTTTAGTTATGTCAGTTTTCTCTGTGAAGTAGAAATAGGTTAGAGCTGGAAAGGAAATGTTGAAAGAAGAATGTTGGAAAAGAGAATTTGAGGAGAATGAGAATGTGTGAAATAGCCATTTCGATAAGCTGTAGAGGAAAGAATTGTGGTGATTTTAATGAACTGGAGGTAACGAGAGAGTCAAATGATTGTCAGAGTTGTACAAGAAGTGGAATAGAAAGAAGTAACAGTGATCAGAGAGAAGGAGGCACCAATTAGCAATATGGGAGAAATGGTAATTGCAAAGCTTGGAGTATGGCTATTGGCTTGCGTAAAGAAAATTAAGAGGACACTATTGTTGCAGGAGAGGAAGTTAAGAAACTAGAAGACCAGAGTGTTGGATAATATATATGTGTACATTTTTGTTGGAATTGCTAAGGACTAAAAGAGAAGTCTCAGTTATTTTACTTAAAATTTTGCAAACATATAGTGGTGCTATCAGAGATTATTTTGCTAAAAACATTTATAACTTAAATTCAAAAATATTAAAATTAAAGCTCTTGGATTTTGGAACTTTAGAACTCAACTAAAAGTGTTTAAAAAGTAATCTGTATTCACTGTATTTTGAAGATTTGAAAGTCTATACCAACAACCCCTGATTTGTCATGGGCATGCTGTACTTTAAGCCAATTTTGAAGAATATGGTGAGAAATAATTTTTTTGTAAAGACTTAAAAGCACCATATAACACAGATACATATATACTCATGTTTATAGCAGCATAACTTGTAATAGCTAAGTCATGGAAGATACCAAAATATCTATCAATAGACCAATGGATTAAAAAATGTGATATACATATACAAAATGGAGTACTACTCTGTTGTAAAGACAGGCAAATATGAATCATTTATTGGTAAGTGGCTACAGCTTGAGGCTATTAGGCTTAGTAAAGTGAGTCTGACTGAGAATTAAATCTTGCATGATTTCTCTAATGTGAGAAACACAGCATTTAAATAAATAATAAAGTCAAATAAGTGAGATGTTGGGGGTTGGTGGCAAGAGGAGTGGGGAGCAGGAGGACAAGAAGGAAACGCGGAAGGGAATGCAAAATTTTTGCAATATATATGGACATAAAGCTCTCAAGTTTAATGTAAGTGTTGTATGTTACATACACATACTAATAAAATGGAGAAATGATTAAAATAATATTTGATTTACTTCATCTAGTATTAACATTATTTTACAATGAAAGATGTACTTAATTTCACTATTAACCGATTTTTTAACCCAGGAACATTATTGGTCCCATGGTGAATGTTCATTAATATTATCAGTTCTTCCTATAGTTATTAACAGTAAAGTAAATTCCTACTTTCGTTTCAGGACATCACTATTTTAATAAACAGAGTAGTATAAGTCTGCTCAACACAGTACATAGCTAAGAACTAGCCATAGTTCTTTATCGACAGATGGTTCCTAATACATTCAAAGTGGCAGAAAACAAATTCCTCATCCTCTCTTCGTGTGTGTGTGTGTGTGTGTGTGTGTGTGTGTGTGTGTGTGTGTGTGTGTGTGTGAAACCATCTATCTGCTCTTCTGATTCATGCATTATTAACCTCTCATGGGAGCTATTTATAGAGCTTTCACTGTAGGCTGTATTTCTTACAATTATTCTGACGACCCAGAATTTCTGTGACCTTGGATGTTTGGTGATGAAGAAATAGTTAAATATTTAAATCAGGTTCTCATGTGAAATCATTGCAGGGCCTAGCTAAGAAGTCGGTGCTGTTAAACTTAATTCTGTGCTAACAGCCTAGGCAACAATTGTTTTCTGGTGGAGCTTACCCAGCCATTCACCTGGCATCTTAATATAGTTCTTGGGAAGAAGGGGTTGGTCAGCATTTTCAAACTCTCATTTAATTCCGTAACTGATTCTGAGTAAGTTTTAATTCTGCAGCTGAAGAATAACTAGCGAAGCCAGATGTAGTAACATCTGCTATTAAGACTTGTTATGGTGTGAAGACAATTTCGTTGTAGAATTTGTTTTTAGCTTTATTGGGTTGATAAAAATATGACTTTTTCCCTCTTCGTGTGCAGTAAACACAGAGCTATTTCAGTCAAGATAGGCTGTCCAAAGTGTTGTAGACAGATTCTCTTGGCCACTCTTACCCCAATATCTATTATGCAAAAGCAAAGTAAAGAAACAAGTGATTAATCATCTTATCTGATATTTCAGGCCTTCTGAGACTAGAACTTCACATGGATGTTTTATTCAAGCAGGAATCATTGGTAGGTTTGTTAAAACGGAGTGGAAGTGAGCTGATGAGATGTTAACTGTCTGAGGAAACTAGTATCCGCAAATGATGATGTTGACAATCCTTTAAAAATATTTTTTTCCTGAATATCTTGTTAAAAGCAACTATCTTTAAAGAGCTACTTGAGGGTTTGCTGCTGGCTTCCTTTATTACACAGCGATCTCTTGCTTCTCTAAACTTGCATCTGCAGATTGCTTCTAGTTTGGAGTACAAATTGCCAAGTTTTAAGTTGCTTGTTTTCTCTCTTGCCAAATTAGCCTGTAAATTCCTCAACTTCAGAACAGTATGATGTGTTATTTTATTACTTGTAGTGCCAAACAGAATATCAATATAAGTACTCAAAATGGTTTCAGTTTGTTGATTTGCCAGTGGAGCTATGAATTATTATAATTCAATGTACTTATGTTGGTAAATGTTCACATTTTAAGGAAAATTATTTCTTACTTTAAGGATACATTATTTTGACTGTGATTGACAGTGCTTATTGATCAATGGGAGTTAGGTAATTATAGTTTCATCGTAGATAGACACATGCACCCTGGTTCCAGGGATTTCTTGATGTCTGACCATTTAAACTTCATTGTTTTTTGATTTGAAAATGGAGGTAACATAAGTCATGAGGTTATTAAGAATTTGTATATATAATACTTATCCCATAATAACAGCTTAGTAAATGTTAGCTCTTACTATAACCGAAAGTGGTGCTTGCACTAATAAATGTATACACACGTCTATCCATATATTCTGAAAACAAGAGCATGGACAAATTCCAAAATAAAATGAGTAAACTTTCAGAAAATATTGCAACCTGGAGAAAATTAACTGGTTGGCTGTGAGTGACACTGGATGTACTTCACATTTAAGAAATCCCTATATGTTGACTTTCTAGGCTGCTATGGCAGCTACTAGGCCATTTACTACTAGTTTTGTATTGGTAGAAAATTCAGCCTTGTGTGTCATTTAGAATTTGTGACACATGTACCCTCCCAAGGCTTAATGAGTTGTCTGCAGATGGGCTTTATTTATTACGGTCATGTAGAATAAAATTGATTGTCTTCTAAAATTAATTTTTCGTTTGCCTCCAGCCTAGCTTTAATAGAGGACACATAGTTGCCTGTTTTCAGAAATACTGTTTAATCACATTAATATCTCAGCCCCCCAGGCTGAAGAAGATAATTGTACAAACGAACAGCAAAATCTGTATCTTTAAGTTCTTTTTATGATTAAATTATGCAAATGACTTCTCTCCTGCCCTTCCAAGTACTAATCATCTAATTAGAAATGATGTGTGAAAGGGATGGTTTTGAATCAGGAGAGCCACAAATGCAGGAAGCAGAAAATGGGAGCTGATAATGAAACTACTGAAGGTACAGAGATACTATGTAGTAGACGAATGTATGTATTTGGTCCAAAAAGAAATGGGAAGGCTAGCTCAGCATGCTCAGCTCTCTAGAACTGGCCCTAGTTGTTACTAATTTATTGGTAGTAATTTCTTTTTTGGTAGTAATTAATTTCTATCTTCTATTTTTGAAAGGGCCTTCAAAGTTCATTTCTTTTTGCAATTTTAATAACCTATCCAGAAAGATATTTATTAAATATAAACCATTGTATAATTTTGTTTCATAACCTGTTCTGTGTACTGTGGCTACTAAATATTGAGTAGTTTTCTAACCCATAATGTTATTTACTTAAAAAACATGATGTATTAAGTTGTATTCATTACTGAGTATCTATATATAAACATAGACATGGCTATTATAAAAAAATCAAAATCTGTCAATTAAAGTCTTCACAAAGAGACCTACTGTATTTTATAGGATTTAAAATTATAATAATAGCTGTTATTTATGGTTCATCATCTATGAGTCGGATATTGTGCTTGGAACTTTCCTTCATTACCCACCTGAGTCCTCACAATGACCCTATAATAAGTTATTGATATTCTCTTTTTACAATTGAGAAAGCCAAAGCTCAGAAAAATTAGGTATATATATATATATATATTGCTCATAATGATATTAGTCAATGCAAAGCCAGGTATTTTCTAGTAAACTAAACTTTTGCTCATTCTACTATATAATTCTTTACTAACCAAAATAATATGTTAACTAAAAAAATGTAAATTAAAAGCACCATGCTTGAGGAAAGGGTATTTAACACGAAGTTGTACTTGACTATTTTGGATTGCTAAAAGTAGAGAGCACACCTCAAACATTGGTATAAGTGAATATATTTCAGAGAGGTGGTGGTTTGTTGCTGGAGGAATGGCACAGCAGTCTTGAGTTTGATTCCCAGCACCACATAAAGCTGGGCATGGTGGCAAATGCTTGTAATCCCAGCAGTTCTGGAGGCTGAAGCAGGTGGATTGTTCTGAGTCCAAGGCCAGCCTGGGCTACACCAGTGAGTTCAGGACCAGCCTGGGTTAAAGAGTGAGACTCTATCTCATAAAAAGAAAAAGAAAAGAAAAAGAAATAGAAAAAAACAGGAGTGGTGATAGTGGCAAAGGTCAGTTTTCTTTGGGATTATAAAATGTAATATTGATTGTCATCTTGTATAATGAAAATCCATGTTGGCAAGATACTTACTCATTGAAGTTACCAATAGAAGCTCTAAAAATAAATATATTTTAGGGGGAACTAGAATCATTGAGCTTATAATTGTTCTGTTTCTCTTGTCCACTCCTTTTAAAGGATAAAATGACATATTGAAGACAAGTAGTAACAATTCTCTAAAAATAATTCAGGTTGTTGATTATTAAGGAGGATATTATGCAGAGCTGTAACCTGGAAAACATCTTACATATCTGATGCACAAGATTTAATCATGCCATTTACTGTGACTTCAACCAAGATAAGATACCAGTTTCATATTTTATTGCAAGGGAAGAATATTGGAAAAGGGAGTAATGAGAATTCAAACAAATTGGGGTCCAGACCCAAGGCAAAGCTACAGAATATCTAAGCAGTTAACATTTTTTCTAATGATAATTGTGGTCTGAATTTTAAGATGCATGTGGACTTCCTTCCCCATATGTATTTTTTCATGACACTTGTCAGTATAAAGCTAATTTATGTATACTAGGAGATACTTACACTCAGCAGGATTATGTCTTATTAAAGCCAAACTGGCATTGATGTAAAAGAAAAAAAAACCAACGTATTCACTTTGAGTCTTCTAGTTATTAGATACTCTGTTTCCTATAAAATAATTTCATTAGTATACAGCTAAATTTATTTGGGGATCTTGTAATACCTTAATAATAGCTAATGAATTACAATTACGTAGGAAGACAATAACTTTCATGAGTGGTATTTCATAAGCAGAGTGAGATGTTTAACTGAATATTGTGAAAACGTGGTCAGAAGTGTCAGTTATCCAGATGTTATAATTGATGGAATGTGAAGAAAATTTCTCCAGTCTTTTGGCGATGCACAAACTGCTAAAAGAATGCACAGAACAAGTTTAGCTGTGATGCATATTTGCAAATTGTAATGATTAAGCCCTGGAATGGCACCTGAAAGCCTCATGTATTTGGAAGGTGATTGGATCATGAAGGTTAATTTGATCAAGTGTATTACTCCATTGATGTTGGTATGTGCTGTTAGAATGTGGAGCTCGGTTGGAAGAATGATTTGCTGGCGGTGTAGCTTAGAAGGGTATATCTCCATCACTAGCTCCATGAGTCACATCTTTCTGCTTTGTGTCCTTGCAAGCCATGAATAACTTTTCTCAAGTCATGCCCTTTTGCCATCACCATGAACAGACTGAAACATCTGAGATGTGAGCCAAAATAAACATGTCCTCCTTTAAGTTTTGGGTGTCAGGTATTGCATTTCAGAGAGGAGAAAATGACTTAGAAATCTTACCAAGTAACAGAGAAACTGCAAATTGCTTTTATTAACACATAATTCCTTTTCAATAATAACTAGTAAGATCGCTTGCTATCTAACTTAAATTATTGGAAAACACATTCATGAAGCTTTTCTTCCAATATGAACCAATGAGGGCACCAGGATGTACTGAAGTCTATGCTACCAGGTCTGGAATGGCAGCAGAGCAGATAAGGTTCCAAGAGAGACGTAACAAGGACATGAGATGAAGTAAATGATACAGGAGCACTAGCTTAGACTTACTGCTTTTTACTAACTACTGTAATAGTTTCCATACTGGCCCTATATTCTAGAGACTACTAGTATATTGGTCACTTTTTCATTGCTGGGGCAACATATGTGGCATAATTTATTTAAAGTATAGGAGGTTTGTTTGACTCGTGGTTCAGACGGGCCTCTCCATTGTAAGCTGGCTAAAAGGCTGAAATACCATGGTGAAAGGGCCTGGGAAGAGAGATGAGCTGCTCAACCCACAGCGACTAAGAAGTACAGAGAGAAGAAGGAGCCCAGGGCAAGAATATTCCCTTACAGTTCTCAGTCCCGTTATGCACTTCCAACAATCTGGCTCCACCTCCTAACAGTATATGCAGGTAGGAACGAATCAATAGTTGAATCCAGTTATGAGTATAGTGATCCTATGATATAATCATCTTCCAAAATCCCACTTCTGAGCATATGGCAGCTTTGGGGGACACATAGATATATTTTGGAGGGGGCATTTATATCTGAACCATATTAACTAATCAGACAATGGTATATCAGTAGTAAAGGAGATTATTTTATTGGCGACATGCCCTTTTAACACCAAAGATAGTAGGCATATAAAATTTCATGTGATCTAATACATTTTAGATATTTATCTGTACAATCATTAAGATGACAGGTATAGCGAGTACCAATACCACATCTGTTCATCTCAGCTGATGATGTAACTGAAGTGAATCTCTAAGTGCATCACTTTTATTCTCTGATTCTCTGTTGCTGAAAATCCAGAACTAAAGGAAGATAACAAAGGTAATGTTTGAAACCCAGAGCAAATCAATAATTAGGAAACAGTGCATTGCCCTTTATTCTTTTGTTGTTCCTGTTGTTATTGTTTGTGTTTTGAGGTGGGGTTTCGCTGTCACCCAGGCTGGCCTTAAGCTCCTGGGCCCAAGAAACCTTCCTGCCTCATCTTTGTAAGTAAGTAGGACTATAGGTGTGCAACACAGCTCTCAGGTTTATATTGCCCTATATTCTTAACCTTTATTCTAGCTGTAGAAAAGCAGCTGTTCTTTAGTGGTGTTTATTAAGGTATATTTATCTGGTGGCCACACTGCTGATCTTTCAGAGAGCGTATTGACATCACTTTTTCTTCCAAATGACATCTGTCTTGTGGTCAACTGAATATTATCTCCTCATAGATGTCCATGTCTTCATCCCCAGAACCTGTGAATATAACCGTTTTTGGCAACAGAGATTTTACTAATATGGTTAAAATTTAAGACTGCTATTCCAGATCCTCCCTGTTGATCTAACAAAATTGTGAGAGTTCTTTTAAAACCATTGTAAGAGAAAGAGATTACATTGTAGAAGATAACGATGATGAAACCAAGAGGAGTGATACACAAAGAGGCCTTGAACCAAGAAAGGCCATGATGTTCTGCAAGCTACAAACACCAAGGAGACACATCACCCCTGAAAGAGTCCCCTTTGTTGACACTTTGGGTTTAGTTCTGCCTTACAGAACCATAAGGGAATAATTTTGTCCTATTTTAAGACACTAACTTTGTGATTTATTACAGTTGCAATCTGAAAATAATGCATGTCTTAAGCTCTATTGCCCATTTAATGCATCAGCAGATAAAGTTGTATTTTTTTGTTTACAATGAAAGGTCCTCAAGTAGAGTACATGCCTTACTGAACCAAAAGAATGTAAGTTAAATGTTTCTTATGCTATACTTCCAAAATTCTCAGTAATAATTTGTATGCAATAGCTGGTGAGGGATCGTGAATGTATTTGTTAAAATAAAAGTAATCATAATTTATTTCTTGTAAAATATTTCATAAATAAAATTTGCAGGGATGGAGGAATGGCTCAGCAGTTCAAATGCTTGCCTAGTAAGCACTAAATCAAGCACTAAGTACCCGAGTTTGATTCCCCAGCACCACATAAACTGGGCGTGGTGGCACACGGCTGTAATCCCAGCACTAGGGAGGTTGAGGCAGGAGGATTGCCATGAGTCCAAGGCCAGCTGGGGCTCCATCATGATTTCACGACTACTGTAGCCCAGGCTACAGAGCAAAACCCTGTTTCAAAAAAAATACTATTATTTCATTACCAGATAGTCATTCTTTGTACTTCTGCCATCTTGTTAATAATGTCACCTAATCTCCCCAGAACTACATAAAGCTGAGGGTGGTGGTGTGTGCCTGTAATCGTAGCACTCCAGAGGCTGAGGCAGGAGGATTACTGTGAGTTCAAGGCTAGTCTGGGCTACTTAGTGAATTCAATACCAGTCTGGGCTACAGAGAAAGACCCTGTCTCAAAAAAAATGTCACCTAATCACTTAGGTTTTCAATCTTATAATAACTTCAAAAATACCTCACTTGTTTTATCTTTTACCTTCAAACTCTCAGATTCTCAAAGCCTGAAACCATTTCTTTTTTTCACTCTAATGTGAATATCTATTATTTCATTGTTTTTGTGATACCATAATACCTATTTTCTTTGTCTTTCATGTATTTGACTCCTTCCACTACTTATTTCTATCTTGAACACTTTTGCAGGTATTTTACACCATTCAAGGTGTTTTCTTTTATGTAAAGCCCTTCCCAGTCATTTACACTGGTTCATATTTTTACTTTTATTATGACCTCAAAGTTTTGTTTTTTAAAAACTCTCTTGATGATTTCTATTCAGCTGTGAGTCCTCTTTACTGTTACTGTGATTTCTTCCAATGACTGGCTCCTTGACTTGTACTTTGCAGAGAGGGAACGTTGACCCATACTCCCTCTGATAGTTCTGTTCCTAGCAGGCATTAATCTCAAGTTTCAGTAAGTAAAATTAAAAAAAAAAACTTAACCTTATGCATTTTGGGGTGTGTGTGTGTGTGTGTGTGTGTGTGTGTGTGTGTGTGGTAATGGGGATCAAGCACAGGTATCTCACACTGAGATACATCCCCAGCTAATTTTTATTTTTGATTTTGAGATAGGGTCTTGTTAAGTTGCTAAGTTGTCCAGGCTGGGCTTGAATTTGTGATTCTCCTGCCTCAGTCTCCCAGAGTTGCAGGCATGGTGTGTTTTGATTCATTCACAAAACAGTGCCTTATCAATAAATAGTAGGTTCTAAATAAGTATTGAGCTTAATTGGAATACTACAATTAATATTTCACTAAATTCTAAAGCATGTAAGTTCACAATTTAAATTTTTTGTTATTTAATATTTGTAACCATTTTTGACATTTATAGTAAAAATATTATCTAGAATAAAAATAGTAAACAACTCAGTACTTTGTGTGCATTCATTTGTGTGTGCATGTGTGTGCATTCCTACCACAGGAATGTCACATATTGAGTATTTTCTTGATGATAAGTAACAACAGCAATATTTGTAAATGATTCAGTTTTCCCTTATATAATTATATAGAGATGTGGTAGATGTGTATAAATTTTGTGTTGGATAACTGTACGAAACCTTATAAAATGAGTTTAAACAAGTCATATTTACCACTAAGACTGTGCTCAACACTGGCACATGAATTGTGAGCCTTCAAGAACTCAGTGGCTCATTCTTATTTCCTGCTTTTAAGTAGTCCTGTTGGGTAAGTAAAATATACACATATGAAACAACAAAATGTTATAATTAATTCTAAGCATGTGATACAGGTTTTAAATTTTGTAGTTTAGGAAAATAAGGGCTCTTGAGGTTTTCAATTTGTCAAAAAAATAAATCTTTTCCATTCATTTTGGGATTGTGTAGAGAATCACAGCCTCCTTAGCCTATATGTTTTAACTATGCATATTGCAAGAATTTCACTTTTCTTTTTTAAGCAGTATAGTGCCCTCTGGTGAATGTTCAGTCCAACCTAAGAATTTTCAGACATTTTTGAAAAATCAGTTACCATTTCATGTAAATATTCTTGAAAAATAAACTATCTGAATGATAGTTTCCACAAATTAATAACATGTTAAATGAGGGAGATGTAATATTCTAGTATTCAATTGAAAATTTGAAGATTAAAACTTAAACCCATGTAGATTATTTTTTTGTCTCGGAACCACAAAAATTTCTGTCTCCATCCTTCAGTTACCCTCCTATGTGAAAAGTTTAACCCCCATACATTTATTAATGAGGCTTAAAGTTGCTACTTTTGCATTTTTAAAGATAATTGTACCACTAATAATGATACTTGAATGAGGTACAACAGATTTAAGGTTAGTATTATTCTACACAGAACATCGTTTGATCTGTTGGTTCAAATATCACTACACAAAGTAGACTTCACTAATTTTACTCATTATTTAAATCACAGATTTTCTTAACCTTTTGTTTTCAGCATGCCCGCTTAATAAGGTGGCATCTGCTTTTATTTCAAGGCGTAACTAGAAGCTACCTTGTGTATGAAATGGTCTGCTACAGCGTAGTGAAGAAGGGAAAATGGCTATGGCAGTTAGATATACTTTGAGATAAATAATAGACTACTTATTAAAGCCCTCAGCTTTGTTCTTGACTTTTCCCAAGGAATAAAACTGTACTCCAGCAAAATTTAAAAGGTGATCATCTTAAGAGAGTAGTCATTTCCTTATCAATTTTTTTGCAATGTTGCTCAGATTGATCTCAAGCTTTTCAGCTCAAGTGATACTTTTGTCTTAGCTTCCCAAAGGGCTGGGACTATGGGCATGCACCCCCATGCCAGCTTCTTTGCAATTTTAAAAAATCTAATATCTTATATACTAAGGCATATATAGAGTTAGTCACATGATGACTAACTGAAGGTTGCATATGCCCATTGTGAGTGACTACATTTCTTTTTTGTCATGACCTGCACAACAAAGGTGAGCAGAGACCTGGAAAGGGACAGCAATGATGAAACAAAGACAAAAATGCTCTTGGTCCACCTGAAGGATGAGACAGTGTTCACTGTTCAGCAGAAGCTTACATAGCACTTAGTATGTTGACAATTAGCACTAGAGGTGTTTCTACACATCATAGCCTTGAGAGCATTTCTGAAAATAGCCTGTCTCAGCTCATAGCTTTCTCTTATTGGACTTTCTTGAGCCCAAGCAGATTGTTTACCTGAGGGGCTGTTTCGCCTTAGCCATTCAGCTTGTGTCATGCAGTGTTCCACAGTCCTGTATGTCTTCTGGCTCAAGGTTTAGTCTTGACAAAGGAGCTACACACCACCGTGATCCCCACATTTCAAGTCTTGATTATGATACATGGAAAGACATTCATATATTTTTATTTGCTTTTTTAAATGGACATAAGTATAAGGAAATATATTGTGAATTCTGTTACTTAGTAGTAGGTTAACTTTGCTATTAATATCCATGAGATATGCTCTACTAGTCCTGCCCTACTAGTAGTAACTTCTATATATGTCCATTAAAACTTTCTTCTAAACCGACAGACTAATGAAATTGTTTAGAATTCTATGTGACATACAAAGAAAGCAGGCTACTGAAATTCCTCTGCTTTGACTGAGAAAGACTAATATTGATTTTTTTGCAAAGATATCAAAACCATATAGAAATCGGTCAAACTGAATTCCTGTCTTATGTGGAAGAATTTATTGTTTTTCAGAAAAACTCTGCATAGCCTTCAATGGAACACTTACATACTTACTAAATGCATTCTCACTTTAAAATTCAGCTAAGTAGAAACATTTGGCAAATTTGGTGTTCTGAATTCAGTCATCGTTAGACATTTCAATTTATTGTTCATCCCAAAAGCCTACTCGATCATTGCACTCTGCTAACTCTTCAAGGAAGCTTATGTTAAACATTAAAGAAAAGTTTTCTAGAATTAATATTTAAAATCAAGGACATATATTTATATATTTAGATCACGTTTTATTTTACTAGATTACATGTATTTTATTTCAGTAGGCTAAGAGAGTAACTGATTGTGATCCTATTAAATTTGCTCTACCATCAAATTGAGATGCTGTTTTCCATACACTTTCTTCTGTGGGTGGATGGGAAAGGAAACCATAGAGAAATGTTCCACCAAGTGTGCCAGCATAGAGCAATGTAATAGAATCATACAAAAAATGCAGGAGGTGCCATGGAAATAGAAATGGGAAATTTGTTGATCAGGACTTAGGAGAATCAGAAGGTTTCCTAAGGAAAAAAAATGGCTTTAGAATTCTGAAAACACAGGGAGGATGTTTTTAAAGATGGAGAGTCAAGTGGACAGAAAAGCCTTGAGATATTACAAATGTGTGAGCATACTTTACATGTTCTGAAGAGACTAAATAATTTGTTCTTATGATGGTATATGGTAGAGAGCAGATGTGGGGAGCTGGCTAGAGAACTTGCAAAATTTAAAAATCTTGGAGAAAATATTCTCAGAAGAAATATTAGATGGGAAAAAAGGAGACCAAGGGCTACAGAATTATCTAGAAATCTGCTGTGGTGCTCTGAGAAAGAAATTTTGAAAACTTGGCAGTGACAGTAAGAATGAAGAAGAAATTTGACAGCTGTTGCTGAAGGAACATTGACAGGGTTTTATGATTGAATGAGTAATTTAAGAGAAGGAAGTAAAGAAAATCAGCATTTTAAATATGTATAATAGTTTGTACATAGTATGAAACTATTGGATTATTGTCTTATTGGATTAATTAAAGCTGTTTATTAGTAAAATATTGTAGTTTTACCATAAAGACAAGGCTTTATATGTTTTTGTAGTTGTTTCAAAGACTACCATTCTTGCAGTTTTTGAGTATTAAATTTATTAATAAATGATTTTTAACATCCCCGAGGGCAATAAAAATTTGGTTTTCAAATAAGAACATAAAGAGTTTAGAGATTGGATTTCTTGGTTTTAAATACAGGGAAATATTGATTGATGTATTCAAAAATTTGCTATTTTCTCTCATTTGAACAGATAAAGTTATCTTTTCAGTATTTGATAAAAGGACTTGCAAGGCAGACATATTATTTTTAAAGTATTATATTTACAAAATGTGTTTTACTATCTTAAGTGATTCTCAAAAATGTCCTCTGTAATTGACAGAAAACATGTTGTTACACTGGGATAGCAGATGAAGAGATGAGGTTTGAAGAAGTGAGCTGCCTTGTCTACCGATGGCTGCTAATTAATCTTCGTGTCAGGAATTGCCTGTTTTCTGCTTTTAATTCCCAGCTAAGATACAACATCATGCATTTTTAGCAATCTTTTCAAGTTCGTTTCCAGCAGATAGCTCCTGAGAAGCATTACGTTTGTTAACCAGGTTGGGAGACTGGAGGTGGGAAATGAGAATGGAGTTGAGAGGTTATCTAAAATTGAAATGTCTAAAGCAGGCTCGTCTAACTCACGGGCCACATGTGGTCGAGGACAGCTTTGAATGCAGCCCAACGCAAACTTGTGAACTTTCTTGAAATAGACTTATTCAACCTTCAGCCTATGGGCTGCAAGCAGCCCTGCAGTCTTTTGACATTATTATGTGATTTTTAGGTATATTGTTTGTGACTTGATTGCATGGTGTGGAGTGTACAGGTGACAACCAAACGCTGTGTGAGAAGTCCTCACAGTAGTGCTGTTACTGCCTCTCTTGCTCATCACGTGGAATCAGTAGAATCAAAACTTGAACATATCGTGTAGTATATGTGCTGTGTAACAGCAATACTAATAAAAGTTTTTATTTTTGCATTGCTGGGGTTTGAACTTAAAGCCTCGATTCTGAGCAACCTCTCCAACTCATTTTATTGTTCATCATTTGATCCAGGGGTTTTGCTAAATGGCTAACTTTTCTAGGCTGGGATTGAACTTTTCATTTTCAACCTGCTTATGCATGTATGTGCTGTAAGGACAGTCTTTCATTGTTATTAAGCAGCTGTGTAAGTTTTCTAATTACTAAACTCGGACTTGGTGTGTTGTTTTCATTTTAATGTCATAATGAAAGGGAATTTTTATTGCTTATATACATTAACTATATTATATTTTTTACGTGTGGCCCAAGAAAACTCCTCTTCACTCAGGATGACGCAGGCAAACCACTATGTTTCACTCTTTTACTGGGACAGAACAATGAAGATGTTTTTCTAGTTTCCTGGTAAAAGTCAAATATTTCATCCAGCAAAATAATCTCCAAGAAGACAGAGCTTTTGTTTGCTGTGTTCATTCTTTTATTATCAGAACCTAGAATTATATTTGAAACAAACTAGGTACTCCAGAAATCTTGAATTGATTTTTCTGTGAAAGAGGTATTCTGAATTTATCTTCTTTCAGAAGTGTATAGTACATTATTGTTATCTATAGTTAGGCTGCTGTAAAATAGCTCGCCAGAATTGCTTTTGCTATCTAAGTATGGCTTGGAACTTGTTAAGAAAACCTTTCTTCTCTTCTCCTTAGCTTCTAGTAAACACTGTTTTACTCCCAATTTCTATAGACTAAACTACCAGATTCACACGAGTGAGATAACCCAATACTGCTCTTCCGTGCTAGGATGATTTCACTTAGTATAGTGATCTCTAGTTGTAGCCATATTATCACAAATGACAGCATTGCATTATTTTTTATGGCTGAATATTACCCTATGGTGCATATGTGTCATATTTTATCTGTTTATCCCTGTGGATACATGTTTTTATTTTTTGGCTATTATAAACAGTGGTACAGTGAAGATAGGAATGAAAGTTTCTCTTTGATATGTTGATTTTCAATGTTTTCACCACAAATGGTAAATTTTTAAGCAAATAGATATGCTTACTCTGATTTAAATATTTTAAAATGTATACATGTGCTGATACAGGACATGATACCTCATAAATATTTACAATTTTTAAGTATCAAAAATGATGAATTAAAATCCTCATTGTTTTTAAGTAAATACTTTAAAAATAATTGGAGTCTCAAAAAGCTATGTAACATAGGATACAGATTTGTTTGGGTGCATTGATGTTTGTATAACTTTCACAAATACTAGGATTAGATTGAATACTGCCTAGATATTCCTTATCACATTGGTAGTTAGGTCATTTTGAAATTGAACAATTATTTCAGTTACAAAAATCATGTGTCTTTGTTGCCTGGCCAAAAAATGCTACATTTATAATGGATTGTTTTAATTGATTTGCAATATAAGCAAGTGTTAATCTGATGTTAATAGGATTACTGTGACATTATCTGAAAGATATTTGAAACCTAGAAAATTTTATTCATAGTAAGTTTTATTTTATTATTATTATTTTTGGTGCTGAGAGCCACACACAGGATATGTATGCACTCTACCACTGAGCTACACTTCTAACCCAATACAACTAAATGTAAAGGCAACAAAAATAAATCAAAAGTCCTTCTGAGATTAAAGTTAAAGCAATGCGTTTTAAATTACAGTTATAGAGAGCAATGTGCTGCCTAGTACAATTCAAACAATATTATAAAACATAATAAGAATTGAAGTTAATTAAAAATGAAAACTATAGTTTGAAATCATATTTACATGACTTATTTCACTGTAGTCTTGAAATAATCCTTATTTACAGATAAAAAAAACCCTTAGGCTCAAACGTAAAAGTGACTTATCCAGGGATAGATAAAATATATTTCTACAATCATGCCCCATAGGAAATGAGTTTGAGAGTTTGAAGCGATTTCTGCTGTTCTCTCTGAATGTGGGACGTTTTAAAACCAGCCCAGGAAGTGCTGGATTAAGTAGGTTTCTCAATGATGGTACTTCATTGTTGCTAGCTTGCATCAAGTTTTCACACAGCTAATTGGAAAATAAATATTTAGTTTTCCAAACTTTTCTGATTATACACTACTTTCATTAAAACTAGGATTTTTACTGATACTGCTACTTCTTAGAGCTTATTTTGGAAAATTCTAAGTCAGGACCTAGTACTCTGAAAACTGAAATTCAGTAAGTATTGTCATGGTAGTTCAAGGTAAAACTTCTTAAATTATTTGAATTTTGTTGTGTGAAGATTGAAATCTGCACTCTATGAGAAAATAGCTAGGTGTCTGTAATCCTAGCATTCTGTGAGGCTGCAGTAAGAGAACCACAGGTTTGAGCCCATCCTGGTCAACTTGGTGAAATTGATCTTAAAATATAAAATGGGCTGAGGATATAGCTCTGGGTGAAGGCTCTGGGCTCAATCCCAGTAATGCCTCTCAAAACATTAGAACATTTGCATGAGTACATAATTACCCATGTTATAGCATTTGTTCATTCTTATATATAAAAAGACAATCCATAAAATAATTTATGCTTTTTACTTTTAAAAACAAAACTATATATTGTACTTTTCGCATACTTAAAAATCATTTGAAAATAATTTGGAAGATAATGGAATGGTAGCATTGGGGAATGGAGACTAATTTTCCTTCTTATAAAATATTTTATGTAATTTAATTTAACAACTAAATTTAATAATAAATGTTGCATGAATAAAATAGTGCATAAATGAATACAACTCCTGCCATATGAAGTATTCCATCAGAACACAGCATTGTGAAAACTTCAAGTATAATTCAAGATTGAATTTTATATATACAAAAAGTTTGTAATTAGTTATAATCTTTTACCCTATGCCTATTCCAAACAATAGGTTCATGATGCAAAGTACTCTTACATACATTCTCTCATTCTTCATAACTTTATGATTTAGGCAAAATAGCTTTTTTATTTTCTAGGGAGAGGAATGATTCACTTGATGTCCTACTGCTAATAGATGATAGGAAAACTAGTATAATCTGTTCTATCAATATATATGCAGAAATCGAACCATAATCGATTCTTGCTAGGAAGTCCTTGCTGTTCATCCACACCCAAATATCATTTTTCAGTCCGCATCACCTATGAATTTATACTCGTTGATATATATTCAGCTTGTTCTTAAGTCGTGTTTACTGGGCATGTTCCAGAAGGAAGTTAACAAAGTAGAATGACTTGCCTTCAAACACTGTCCTAGTAGTAGTGGTCTGTTGGTATCCTAAAGAATGTCTTTAGTGAGAATCCTTGATACAAGATGATGATGTGTCTGAGTCTGCTTACTTAGTATTTTCACTCCTTGTGTGCTCTGGTTAAAGAAATGTTGTATGTAAAGTACCAATTGCATTCGTGAAATACAAAATGATTTTCAGATGGTTTGCTGATAGATTAAAATGCAAATGCATTTATTGCACTTATGAGAAAGGCATCATGGTATGATAGAAAGGACTCAGAAACCAGACTAGAGTTAAATCTGAGTGCAAACCGTATTAGCCAAGTTTATAAATCAGTAGCATCCAGGACAAGATCAGTTATACCTACTAAATCTCTAGCCATGGCCAGGTCACTTAGACAGCGTAAATCTCTTTATTAATCTGTAAAACAGGAATAATACTCACCATCCTGTTTTCCTCACTCGATGAGCTTTCATCTTTTCCTCACAGTTGACTATCACACACTATCTTTGAGCCCTCTCCCACCATAGTTTTCTGACCTAGATTACCTACACACTTAGTGGATACCATTGGCATGAAAATGTCAATGTACTTTTACACCATGGGGTATTCTCATATTTTTGGAGGAGAATTTAGGTCTAATTTTGAGTAACTTCTTTAAATCTTTATTGTCACAATTTGTAGATCAATGTTATTTGATAATTTTATAAGCAGGTGATTCTCTAATTTTGGAAAGCATTATACCCTGAAGGAGACTAAATAACACACATTCATATGTTTTACCCGAGGCTCAATAGTTTGATGTAGGAAGAGAAGGATTGTTACAATTAAGAAACCAAAGGAGAAGGAGGTAAAGTAATGTCTTTTCTAAACATGAAGACCTGTCAGTCACAGATTCAAGTTCCCTGTTGTGAGTCAATTATTTTACATTTCAGGCTATACTGTTTCTTTTGCCAAGAAAGGAGAACATAGGTTGAGTCACAGTCTCATGTGTCTTGGAACATAGATTCATTATCATCTGTTACTATAGTTCCCACAGTCCAGTCGGTATTGTGTAATTGGGGTACATCATACTGCTTTGGTACTGGTGACAGTGTCATTTTAGTGGATGTATCATATCCACAAGTTGTCACTTTTTAAAATAAATTTGGTATGGTTAACAGGCTGATTGAGTTATACATTAAATATATGAGAATTAAAACAACATATATAGGATTATTTTCACTCATTGCTGTCTTGGTAGAAGACAGTAATGAATTTGGAAACTTGAGGTCGCCAGTTAAAATAAAACTATTTCTGTGACTGTAAGAAAAAGGAGAAGAAATTTGGTTATTTTGTTTCACATCTTTTTTTATTAGTGTTTTATTATTTGAGTATTTTATTATTAGATGCACATAACATACTTCCATTATTCCCACTCCCCTGCCACTTCCCTTGTTCTGCCCTACCCCCAACTTCATATTTTTTGGGGAAGATTTCAGCGTTTATAGAGGATTCCGATGTGTATAACATATTTTGACCATATCTATGCTCCCTTTAGCTGGTCTTAACTCCCCTTTCTCTTAAGTCATGACAGTCTCTTCTTCTTTCTTGTCATCTTTTTTTTTTAGGTTCCACATATTAGTGATATTAGAGGTTTAGTTTTGCTAATGTAAAAATATATGTATTGGACATTGCAGCTGATTTGGCTTAAAAACATAATGAGCTTACATCATAAAAAGAAAGAAAATATTCATATTGCAATATAGGAAGCTTTGAATTGATTTTTATCATGATAAATAAATCATAAACATCAGAGTGTTATAATTTTCTTTCCATTATTTGATAGACACCCTGTAGCTTGGCATATTTGCTTTGATTTATAGAAAAAATAAAATAAAATAAAATAAAATAAAACCTTTCACACAGCTCATGTGAACAGACTCAACATTTCAGTGGTCTTATGTAGTTCTTTTCTCATGAGATTACTCAAAATTCATATAATTTGCAATATAAAAGACTATAGTTCTTATTATTAGGTCTGATTCATAACATTATTTTTTCTGATCAAAGAGAATGATAACTTTTTTAACACTTAGAATACCTGTGTGGAGTTTTAGCACTTGATTGCTTATCTTTGTGTACTGATACTTATAAAAATAGAGGTCAGACTGCTTGTAGAGTCTTTGGAATTATATAATAAAAATGCAGCATTTATTTTATTCTCATGGCCATTATAACTGGTACAATCAGTTGTGTTAAGACTTAAAGATAAGAGTTCATGGATTAGATTTTCAGTTTTATTATAAACTTCTTACTTGGGTCTGAACATCCAATGTCACACTTTTTGTTCTTGAATTTATCTCCTGTAAAATGTGGCAATAATATTTAAGTACTTCATACAGGATTTTATGAAGCTTAACTTATCTTTTTTGAGGTTCTAAAATATACAAACCCACGACAATTATTAGTACTACCCTATTCTGACTGGAATCCTTTGGCAAGCTTTTGGATAGCATGTATAAATAAGTTAAGAGAGCTGTGATCATCTCCTTTTATATAGCATATGTATAGTTTTCATATATCTTTCTCATATTTTTTCTCTTCCCATTCCTAGACTTGAGAGAAGGATTTTCTATCCCCTGGTTCAAGTTGAAAACTATTCATGATACAAATATTTATTGAACACCCTCTGCCCGTCAGGTATTTTTAGTATTGAGAATTCTAAAATTATACAGTCATTATCATTGATTTTAGAGATCTTAGAAGAATATTTGACATGTTTCTTTAGCTGAATCAGACTAGAATTGTCTCAGGTACAGAAGGTGTGGTACTCACCGGGCCCAACAAAAGTTCATGATCATTTCTCCTAATTTACTGGAGCGAAGCTCCATGCACTCATTCTTAGTTTTCACTGTTCATCCATAATCCAACTGTGAAAACTTGAGCACGTCAATCCAGCTCTTTTGCATTTTAGTTTTCTTATCTGTAATCTCTAAGACCTCCATATGAGTTTTTATAGTTTCCATTCTCCAGCTGTAGGTGACACAGCCATTTTAAAGGTGTAAGATTTTACTTCTTTTGCTTTGCCAAAATAAAGATTGGAAAAAGACTGTCTAGACTAAAGATCTACCAATCCTGGAATAAATAGCACCTTTTGTAATCTGTGTGAAAGGAGATGATGAGATTGGCAATCCTATCCAGCCCAGCCCACTATGAAACAAACTATTAACCTAGCTTTCTTTTCACACTTAGCTATGACGTTCCTGTATTCTGCTGTGTTAAGTAAAGGCAAAAATGAAACTTAATTTCCAAGCAGAAGGCTTTGTGTGATTTGCTGTATCTCTGTTGTAGGTAGCTTTATCTTGTTCAGAATATCCTTGGAGTCCTTAGGGTTCTTTAAGAAATCATGCGTAACTTCCAGTCATGTGTAATATCCAACAAGGTGTAGATAACATAGAAGTCTTCTAAGTTTCACCTTAGTATGTGTTTTTCTTTCTCTGTTTTACACAAGTGGTAGAAGACTTGGGAGACAGGCAAACCAGTATACGTTGTGTAGCATGGCCCAGAAATTCAGTGCTTTAGTCTATTATGCAATTGAATATATTCAAACTTTGTCCTCTGATACTTGTAGAATCAGTACACAAGAACAGCAGAGTGATGAATATTGCATTTTCATTAGAGAAAAGTTTACATCCTGTCATTTGAATCAACGTTCAGCAGATGACCTTAGTATTCACAACCTACTATGTGCTTTAAGCTCTGTGTCTGTGAAGAAAACAAAAGGGACAGAAAAATTGACAGTGCTTCTTTCAAATGTTATTGTGGCTTGAAAAAGTAAGTTCACTGTATGCCTAGGATGAGATTCACTAAGATTGCGACATTAACTCAATGTAAATCCGTTTTGAGTCCTGCATACTTTCTCCTTTAAGTGGTGCAACTCAATGCAGAATGCTTTAAATAGCATTGGCCAGCTAGGGTAACAGAACTCTTAAGTTGTTGTTGTTGTTGTTTTTTTTGCAATGTTGTTTTACTTAACTTTTGCATTTGGGATGTATACACTATTTTCTGCTTGCCAGGAAATTTTATATATTGTGAGTATAACCTTTTTCTCCCATCTTAGTTATATATATATATGTATATATATATATATGAGATACATACATATATATTTGTGATACACAATGATTACATTGAGCTTGAGTATTTTATGCACACACATATATCATGTCAACATTACAATCCTTTTAAGAATAAGAATTTAAGAAACTTCTAACCTTGGGATAGTGTAATTGAAAACAATCTCAAAAATCAAGCATTGAATTTCTTGTAGCTCTATTGTTGTTAGTCTATGGACTTAGGTTCCTAAAACATCTGTTTGAGACTTATTTGGTAGAGAATTAAAAGAAAAAGAAAGACAAGAAACACTGCCATAAGCGCGAAAGTTTTTTTTTTTTTTTCCTGCTGACTTTTAGTTAACAAAGCTCTAAATAGCTACTAGTCTTCCACCTGCAATCAAGTGTAATAAACCTTCACTGCAGAAGTCAGATTCTGGGGGAAAAGGTTGGAAGCTCACACTTACACTATAAAACCTTGTTTATTGCAACCATCAGTCTCCTCAGATATGCTCCACAATGGGATTTGGTAAAGCCATTACAAGGTGCCGTATGAGTTCCATTTGCCTACAGTAAATAGAATGTCAGAAGTGTCAGGGGGAAATAAATATCTGGCTGGTTAAAAGGGAGCAGAGATGGCTCCAAGCATCATTGAGAGGATTCATTTATCTGGCCTGCTGTAATGACTGCAGATGTGGATCTGTTATTCTAGATGAGCAATGAATATGATGAGCTGATAACACATGGCTGGAGAGGCCTGCTTTTAATTACTGGTGAGGAATTTATTTGTGAAGCACTGTGATTTACTGAGGGGTTGTTCTTTTATTGACAGGTGACCTTGGGGCTTTTCTTCTCTGATGAGTCCAAAAAACTGAGCTTTAAAAAGTAATCAAACAAAAAATATTTTTCTTTCCTTAGTGAAATCAGCTGAGATACACTGTTGGGTGGAAGGTATATTCTTGTTCACAGAAAAAGTTTGTTGCTCTAATTTTTGTTGCACATAAATTGCTGCTGATTTGTACTCTGATGTATTTTTTTATCTTTTCCCTTTAACCAAAACTTAATTCTGTGACTAGATGTTGGCATTTATTAGTGAGTTTCTTTCACTAGTATAAACTGTTGTGGCAGAATTGGATGGAAATTTGGAATGTCTCATTAAATAGTAGCTAGTGTAACATGAATTGGGAATCAGAGGGGAGCTTGTGGCTCTGGTACAGTTCTGATGATGACCAGCATTTTCTTGTTTTTTATAAATAATATAGAAAAAATCAGAGAAAAATATCAAAGGAAAGGCAATCATTTGTATTCATTGTATTAACTGTGAGTTCCAAATTTTCTTGTATTTCAGCTAGCAATTTACAGAACTGACTCAAACTTCTGTGGCAAATAAAATTTTGTATATTTGTAGTGAAATTTATATAGCTTTTATCTTGGCAAAATAGATTTAATATATCAAAATAGATTTATTATTCTTTTCTTTTTAGCTGAAATGTAATACTTTTAGACTTTCATCTAAAGTATAAATTCAAAAGTCTGAACTCCAAAGCATTACCTACCTATTTTCTTCTATTTCAACTAGCAGTTTTCAGAAATTATTCAGACTTCTGTGGCAAGCACAGTACTTCTGAGCATGCACCTTGTTAGAGAAGATAGGAAAAAAATTGACCCTGTCCAGTTTGTAGATGCAGCTTATTGTTTCCATGTTATTTTAAAAAATCACTAAAGAAAAAAAATCTGGATTTCAAAGAGTTTCTAGAAAATTATCTTATAGCATCAAATGTTATGTATGTGTATAAATCTGTTACATTTCAGAGAAGTCAGGGATTAAGTCTGTAGGGAGAGAGTCAACTATTTTCTTTTGTTATGTTTTACATGTTATTACATTTATTTCTTATTTTGGTTTATTTCTGAAGAGCTAACAGATGTGGGACTACAGTTTCTTTCTGAGGATTGATATATTTTCTGCAAAATTCTTACAAAGTCCAGAATATTCAAAAAGCCATAAGATATATACATCTCTCTTTTTATTTATAAAATGCCTGATTAGACTATTTTACTTAAAGTGAATAACTTAGATAGGGGATTTGTTTTTACACATGTGACTATTTTAGGATGAATTTATGACTCAATCATCTTATATTTTACTAGGATAATTTTTACCTAATGTGTGTCTCTCCTAAAATTATGACTTTTTAATTATCACACTGGATTATTTAATTTTTAAAAAAAATTAGTCCTTCTTTGAGACCAAATAAAAATCACGACACAATTACTTGCTTTTGACTCCTTTGGGGCTATTTTTAGTGAGAAAGCATAGTTTATCCTTCTCACGTGTTTCGACTGGGTTTATCACTCTACACCCATTTAGATTTTTATATTGTCTCATTAACTCGTCTTATAATTTGGCATAGTTTAAGTTCCAGAAAACAACTGTCAGTGTATTTGTTTTAAGGCAACGAGCGAAAACTTCCATAGTTTTAGATCTGTATTGTGGGAAGCTAATGCATAGCAGTTGAAGGACTAAATGAACAAAATTACTATTTTTATGCCACATCTTTTGTCCAGAAGTCACAAAAATCAAAATAGATTATTTACTTTCGTAGAGTTAGTCTTATATATATGCCTTTACATATGCTCTCTAAACTTTTCAGTGCAACCTCCAATCTTACTTCTATTAGTCTCCATGGTATATCTCCAAAGAAAATAAAAATAGATCTCATAAATTCCACTTATTTAGTGAGACTGAGGAATGAAATTAAGTATTTTTCAATAGATATGTATGTGGTGTATTAAAGCATCCCATGGTTCCCCATTAAAATATGTAATGTATTTTTTCAATCTTTTAGTTAAATAAATTTAATCTAAATACATGATTATTTTAACATGTGATTTACCAAGTGAAGGGACATAATTAAGGAGTTATCACCAGCTAAAAGGATAAAGGTATAAGCACTTGTTTATGACTTGTGTCTCTTTGATGACATTCACTAAACACATTAGAATTTATATAAACAAGTTATTTAAATATAGGCATTTCCAATAACACTGATTATGATCATAGCACTTTTTGTTATTTAAATTAAATTACATAAAAATTCAAAAATTGTATATATTAATGAACAATAATCAGAGTTGATACAAAGACAACACAGTGAAAGTATTTTCAAACAATACCTCTGACAAGGATTTAATATTTAGATAATAAGGGGAGCTTCAAAAACTCAGTATTCCCCCCAAATAATCCAAACCAAAAGTAGGCAATAGATTTTCTTCCATTTTTATTAGTGTAAATATACAATATGCAATGGTTGTATTGAGTTTGAGAATGTTACGCATATACATCTCATCAACTTTGTTCCTTTTTCCTTCCTCTTTTCACCCTTCACCTCCCTTCCTCCTCCTCCCCAATTCCCAACATTTTACTTCTTTTACTCTATTATTTGTTTATACTCTACTTTACTCATATTAGAGAAACAGTGTGATATTTAACAGTCTGAGTATGACTCATTTTACTAAGCATAATGATCTCAAGTCGTATCCATTTACCTACAAATAGCTTGAATTTATCTGTCTTTATAGCAGAGTAGTACTCTATTTTGCACCTGTAACACATTTTTTAATATCATTGGTCTGCTGATGGACATTTCAACATCTTCCACAATGTAACTATTGTCAATTGTGCTACTATAACCATGGGCACGCATGTTTCTCTGCTGTTATGTGGTGCTTTTAACTCTTTTGGAAAGATACCCAGAAGAGGTATTGCTGGATCAAATGGAATATCTATTTTTAGGTTTTTGAGGACTCTCTATAGTGCTTTTCATAGTAGTTGTATCAGTTTACAGTCCTCGTAGCAATGTAGAAGTGTTCCCTTTTCTCTCACAATCTCACCAGGCAATAGATCTTAAGAGACATTTTTTTCTTAAAAGAAGACATACAAATGACAAACAGGTATAAAAACAGACTTAACATTGCTAATCAAGAAACTACAAGTAAAGATCACAATGTTATCAGCTCAGCCCGGGAAGAAGGAAGAGTGCTGGTGAGGATGTGGATGAGAGGGAACTCTTGCACATTGTTGAAAGGAATTTAAATTAGTATACTCTTTATAAAAAACACTTTGAAGGTTCTTTGAAAATTCAAAAAATAGGACTACCATATGAAATAGTGATCTCACTGCCGAGAATATAGACAAAGGAAATGAAATCAGTATGTTAGAGAAACATCTGTAGCTCTGTGTTTATTGCAGCACTATTCATAATAGTTATAATACTTTCGAATCATCCTTTTGGAAGCAATTTACTTATTTTTTCTTTTTCTAAATATGCATAGTGTTGTTTTTATAGATAACAAAGTTATAGATATTGATGAAAAACAAGAATGCTCACCTTTTTTAGAAGTCTCATTTTCTTTTAACTTTTTGAAGCCTTGGAAAAGATTGAAGCTCTTTTCTTAACTCGCCTTCTTTACTAGTGTAATTTTCTGATTGTTTTACTTTTTTATCATTTTGTCACTTGCCGAACTCTTTACAACCCATACATAAAGAAAATAATTGTCCTTTCTTTTCTATTCTCCATCTACATTCCCAGCCTTGAAGAGTTCATGAATGAAATTATCACATCTTCAAAAATGGTACTCAAACCTCAAAAATAATGGTATCTTTTTTCTTTGAAAAATATTCTAGCTGTTTTTACCAATTGTACCTCTCTGTTCCCAAACTGAACTAAAAATTCTCAGTCAGCATTCATAGTTGTCTATATTAATTGAACATATATAATAATCATATCTATTTTTAATTGCATACAACATCTTTATGATTCTAATTTAACAAGCATGTGGTTCTCGTTCATACTTTCTCATCTCTCCATCTCTTTCGTTAACATTTGCTCAGCTTTGCCCTCATTGTTCTTTCCCTCCCCTAATTTCCATATCTACCCAACTTAACATACCACTATAATATTGCAATAGCCTGCTGGTTTTTTTAGTCCTTTCTTTTGACTTAATTCTTCACATTATTTTTACAATATTCATCTTAAAGCCAAGAATGGCATGTTATTTTCCTTAATGATCTCTAGTGAATCCTTAAATGACTTTTTAGTTGCTCTTGCTACCAAATTTCAACTCCTGACCTGAGAATTTATTATTTCCTACTGATTATTTCCTAACTCTAAAATTTTATCTGATCTTTAGAATTTTGAGTTATGCAGCGTCAGTTATCATCCATAATCATGTGATTAACAAATTAATATTTTTGGTTTCCTGTACTATAAAAAGGATGAACTGGCTTGGCTATATGTCTAGCCAAATAAAAATAGATAAGTCACAGACCTCTAAAATTCTAGATTATCTGTTAATTCTAGTGATATTCAGTTTCTTATAAAATCCTTTTACATAGATATTAATAATGTACTATACTTCTTCATCCTTTACATAAAAGTTGTTTGCTCTTGACTAAGCAGAAAACATTAATTTTCATGGTTATTTTCTTTCCTTAGCTTCTCTCAATTTTGGGAACTAGTTGAATTTGGGGCATTTTTTGGCTTTTCTGGGTTCATATTCTTGATTGTCCCCTACTTTTTGGTCTCTGATTTATTTTTATTTGATAAGTAATAATTGTATATATTAATAAAGCATAATACAATGTTTTTGCCTCTGCATATATTTAGAAAGATTCAGTCGAATTAGTTAACATGTCTATTATTTTACAAGCCTTTTTTTTGTATTTAGTGAGAAGGTTGAAATTAATTCTTTTAGCAGTTCTGACATATAGAGTATTTTATTATTACTAGTGCACGTCTGGCCTCTTTTTGAGACTTTTAAAAATGTCAATGTGTACATGAGATACTCATAAGAGTATCTTGTAAATATTTCAATTGTCTTTTAGATGCATTATTCTTACAGTGATATATTAATATTTATTAAATTTAGAAATTAATATATAAAACTTAGAATAATTAGTATTCACTTTTTATCACTGGAACTGTTTGCTTCAGAGTGAAGACCTAGTGTCTGAACTGAATATTTTCAGATCTATTTAGCTGTTTAAGGTAGGAAGAAATTCTATTATTTGACACTTGTATTATGTGAAAATAAGAAGAAGCCTAAATCTATTGTATTGAACATGGATATTATTTTGAGTCATTAACATTCTAAAAACAAGGTTGTCACAATTCATAGAGGAAGCATGTGTAATATCAATATATGGCAAGAATAGAGAAGATTTAATAGTCTCCCTTCTCCCTTCTTTTCTGTGTCATTCTTACTACAGTCAGAGAACTTCCCAGTATGGCCATACTTACATTAACTGTTTTTTCTTATTGGGGATACTTCTTCTTTTGCATTTATTTTCGGAAAAAATTACTCTTATTCAATGTACACTCCTACAATATCTGAATCTGAAGAGAATATACTAAAAAAATTGCCATTGAAGAATTTTTGACAGTATGTGATCTAGATTAGATTGATTTCTTTTGGAATCCTCCTTGGGAAGAGTTTGTGAAGCATTATAAAAATAGCAAAATAAAATAAGTGTTATTTAAAAACCTATATAAGAATTAATTTATTTTTAAACGGTTTGGCCGTAACTGGTCATATATAAGCAATGAATGTACCCCTATATTGAAGAATGTTTAATTGCAGTTTAAAAATTAAGAGTCTTTTCTTAATGTAATTTGTGCAGGGCCATAGGCATACCAGTGGTCAGAGTGCTTGCCTAGCAAAAGCAAGACCCTGGGTCATTTCCTCAGTACCATATCAGCTGGGCATGGTGGCTCACACCCGTAATCCTGGCATTCAAGAGGCTGAAGCAAGAGGATTGTCATGAGTTTGAGGCCAGCAGTGAGTACATAGCAAGACCCTGTCTTTAACATAATATAACATAGCAACATAACATAACAACGTAACTAACATAACATAACAAAGTAAAATGTAGTGTGTGGATATGTCAAGAAAAATACTTGAGTGGCATAACACAAAATGAAATCTTCCTTCAGGCGACCTCTTTCAGCTACTCACTCAGTTCCTTTTGGTTAGGTTTAATTTATTTGAGGTTGTATAACTTTGGTTCTACCCTTTCTTGTTGAGTAACCCAAGTAGCTGAGAAGAGGTTGAGGAAAATTCAGACCATTTTTTTATTCTTATCTTCTTGATAGCACCTAAGGAAAGTTATATTTGCACTGAAATTAATATTTATTACCAATATTTCTACAAATAGAATGTTTACCTATGTTAAATAAGCTCAGTATCTCTTATTATTACTATTATAAGGGTGGCATTGCTGATTATTAAAGCTGCACTGCTACTTGGGAAATCTGTTAGAGGTTTTCAAAAATATGACTATGTCAACTTGCATTTTATAAATAAAAACACCCTTCCAATGTACCTGAGGGATCTTTCTTCCACTCCTGAGTAAGCAACTCATGAAAATCTAAATTAAATATAATATCCCAATAATAAAATTATTTCTCTGCAGAGATATGATATGCAGAGTTATGAACAAACATGTTTGAAGAGATTATTAATCTCAAATTTTATGCAATATTTGGTTAAAATATGTTGACAGATTGTGACTAGTGAATATCGTCATGTAGTAATCATGGATTTTGGAAATACCAACTAAAATTCAAACTTTGGGAGATAAGTGTTTTCTGGATACCTACATGGTCATTTTTCCTTATAAGTTCAGTGATTGGATTGTTGTCAACAAGTACAGTTCCAGGGATTCTTCAAGAGGAATTCTGAATAATTAAGATAGTTGAATAGAGAGAGAGAGATAGCATAAGTGAATAACAACAGTTATAAACATTGAAAAGTAACAGATATAACGTGACTGGGTAGGAACTTTTAATTTAATGTTGAATTAAAAATGCCAAATTAGATCTCTAAAATAATGCAATTATTTAGAATAATGAAAAGAAATTGAAAGAATGGAGAAACTAAGAATAATATAAATGTATCAACTAAAATGCCACCTCATATACTATGAACATTCTCTTTGAAAAACGATTCATTTGCAAATTGTTCTGCACCATACTGCATTTCTACTCTTGCTCTAGTAAGAAAATAATTATGCACCAGAACATTTATTCATTGAATAAAACAGTGACCTAGTAGGAAATTAATGATCAAGCTGTAACTTTATTGTTAATAAGATAACTGCAGAAAAAGCATCTTTCAATCTAAATATTTATAGTGGCAATTTCTGATAGTGATAGATATTTAGTGAATGGAGGATTAATTTATTTTCATAGTGTACTAGTGTTTCAAAGAACATATAAACACACATGCAAAATGCAGAAATTATTTGTTAGGTCAATAAACAACTGTGACACTTAAGTGTAAGCCTGCATTTGAGAAAGAGAAGAAAAAACTAAAATAACAAAAATAGAAATGTTGTGGTTGTTGGTACAGTGAAAACTGATACAAATAGCACTAGTTTTAGAAAAGTGTTAAGATTGTTTAAATTATAGAAGATATCAAGTGGATGAGGAAGGAAAGATCATGTGAAAATACAAAACAAAATGATTAAAAATTATAAGCCGAATGTAGACAGATAACAAATATGGTGGCATGAAAGCTTTCAGGTGGTATAACCGTAGGTGGAATCCTATAGCCTAAGGGACGTCCAGCAGAACGACTCTATGACGTTTCGGGTTTCCAGGTAGAATTGTTTAGATGTGCCTCTTGCTTTCCTGCGCTCACACTTGTTCTAGTTGCTTTGCATATAACAACATTCATTTATCCTTTATCCATTTCCCTCATTTTACAGATGTAAAAAAAAAATGAAAAAAAGAAACAAGATTAATTAACTTTTGCCCAAGTTATTGGAGCTAGTAGGAGAAGTAAGCATGAAAATCAATCTGTATGTGTCAGGCTTGAGAGGGTGTGAGGCAAAAGAGTGAATAGTGATGTATGAATTTAGTGTCCTTCAACGCCTTTTAAAACCCCAAGTTTACTGAATTATATAGGTTTTTCGGAATTGTATAGGAGTGTGTATGTATGCCTGTGTGAGTGTGGGGGGAGAGAGAGGTTTGTGTGTGTATGTGTGTGTCTATGTGTGTAAGTGTATGTGTGGTGTACTAGGGATTGAGCCTGGAGTTTTCACAATGTGCTACACCCCCCACTCCATCCCATCTTCTGGTCTTGATTTTGAGACAACGTCTCACTAAGTAGCTAACGTGCCCAGGTTGGGCTCCTGCCTTGGCCTCTCAGAATGCGAGGATGACGGGCCTGTGCCTCCATATGTAGCTTAAGAAATAAGCTACTTAATAAATATTTTCCATGACATATTGATGTATTAGATGATTTTTAGGTTATTGCTTAACATCTCAAAATAAATGTCGAATTATTTTTTAATTTCCTCATTTTTATTGAAAACATAAAATTGATGATTTTATTAGCAGTATTGTTTCGTTAGTGGCTGTGAAATTCTACTACATTTGTTAACTTCGAAGTAACTTAGAATTATCAGTTTATTGTATGGTTGATGTTTTCTGATTATCCTTTTTGTCGAAGTTTGATGGATGATAATCAAACTGAAGTGTTCAATTACGTGAACTCAGGAGAATAAAGTTACATTCTCCAGACTACAAAATGAAGTTTACTTGTGAAAAGAACTTTCACTGCTCCCTCCAACTTCTACTTTTCTTTTTGTGGTTTTCCCACTGAAATACGTACATTTTATAAGCTCTGATACTTGAATAAAAAAGGTTTATTTTTTATATGATTTGTATTATACATAATGTAGCTTACATTTTTTGTACTTATCAATATTTATACTTAACTGAAAATGCTGTATCTCCGTCACTCCTGAATCTGCACCTGGGCTTGGAATTTCTGGAAATATAATTGAATTATATTTAAACAAACATCTAGAGTACCAGTCTACTTTCAGTTCTTAATTATTGCAGCTGATTATTATAGCTCACAGTAAACAGTTGGGATGACCATAGAGCAAACACTAATCGGAAGAAGCTGTCTCGTTCACTTTTATATCTTTTCCTTTTAATACATAATTTAAGCAACAAAAGGAGATATTATAAACTATAAAAATGTAAGTTTTGTAAAGAAAGATTTTTGAAAACTTGAAATATGAGTTAATGGATTTAAGTGTCATTTCTTTATTATTTTTAAGTGGAAATCCTTCAGAGAAAATAGATTCACATGTTAACAATGGCCTGGAGAATGGTTTAAAATCTGTAAGGTGATTTCCCTGGTATTACATCTCATATTATGTTGGTTAATATAAAAGA
The DNA here is from genome assembly GCA_004027205.1 of Ctenodactylus gundi. Taxonomy (NCBI): domain Eukaryota; kingdom Metazoa; phylum Chordata; class Mammalia; order Rodentia; family Ctenodactylidae; genus Ctenodactylus; species Ctenodactylus gundi. The sequence goes on along the minus strand of PVKB01000626.1, from coordinate 511,300 downwards.
TGTGTGACCAAACCCCTTTAAATCAAAATATTTGGTAAATTAACATGAAATATGTGAATGATTATCTGTTTTAGCATAACATTAAATATTATATCATGGAATTTCTGGAAACAATTATGACATATAAAAATATTAAATGAAAATGTAATACTGCAATGAGTTCTAGTTTCTAATTTTTTTTACATAGTGTGTGTATGTGTGTGTGTCTGTATGTGTGTTTGCATCAGTATAATTTAGAGCTAAATAAAATTACAATGAAAACTCTTAGGAGAATGAAGTTTGTCTTTGTGTGTGTGCATATATATATATATATATATATATATATATATATATATATGTAGATATAGATATATAGTTATCCATACATCTAGTTATTATAAAAATGTGCACATATGTGATGTATACAAGTAGGTAGATTATTGCATATGCACATACCCTTGAAACCTACTACAATAATCAAGGTAGTAAACATGTGTTTCCTTCAGAGGTTTCCTTGTGACCCTTCCGTAGTGTTGTATAATGTGATTTTTCTTTTCTTTTTTTAACTACAGGCCCTATGATGTACAGTGGGTCTGTAGTAATTACTTGTCTTACTTCACTGAAATTATATGCTTATAGAACAACAACTGCTCATTTTACATTTCCCTCGTCCTTTACCACCATATTTGTACTTTACCAGCTGACTATCTTAGCTTTAGATATTTAATTGGAATAATGCATTATTTGTCTTTCTATCACTGATCTATTTTACTTAGCTTTATGTTCCCAGGATTTATCCATACTGTAGTATATGACATTTCCTTCACTTTTTAGGCTGCATATATTCCCCATGTTATTTATTTATTCCATTGACACACATTTAGTTTTTCCCACAACTTGGGTATTGTGTGTAATGTTGGTGTGCAGGTATCTTTTTAGGATGATTTGTTTAGTCCTTTTGGATATATATTCAGAATGGTGATTACTGAATCATATGAAAATTCTGTTTGAAATTTTTGATGAACTATTGCAGTGTTTTTCATAGTGTGAGAGCAATTTTCTTTCTCCTCAATACTTCAAGAAGTTTCCAGTTTCATTACCTCCTTAATACGACTTGTTACCTGTTTAAGTTCAAACTTTACATATTCAAGGCAATATCTAATTGTGATTTGATGTGTATTTCTCTGGTGATCGATGATGTCCTACAACTTTTCATATATCTTCTGACTATTTGCCTTCCTTCTCTATAGAAATATATGTTCGAATCTTTTACCCATTTTAAAATTGGGTTGCTTTTGCTATTGGGATGTAACGGAGATAGATAGACACATAGTTAAATAGATAGGTAGTTCTTTATCAGATATTATATTGGACAGCTTTTCCATTGCTGGATGAAAATGTCTGGCACCTGCAACATGAAAGAGGAGAGAATTTGGCTCAAACTTTCAGAGTTCTAATTGTATGTATTGACTGGATCCAAGGCAAAAACATAGTAGGGAAGGGGTATGATGGGGTAAGGCTGCTAATTTATGTTGTCCAAAAAGCAGAGCATGCAAAGGGGAGCAGAAGGAGACAGGAAGTGACCAGAGACTAGATACAAAAGAGATTATAATGTTAATAAACTCCCATATTTAAGATACAATTTTCTCCATGAAAATATAGGAATATATTAAATTGGATTAAAGTATGTGAAGATGACTCAGTCGTCTCAAATCTAGCTGTGTGGGTGGAATTTCTGGAGTTTATTGCTTTAGATTTTGACAGACTTGATTAATACATCAGCTCTAGGTGTCTTGTTATTTATAAAAGTAAGGATCTGCATAGACATTATAGCATCATTCTGAAAACACATAATGGGTAGGATCTAGGTTAACAGCTGCATGTGACAAAAACCTAAGAGCCATTAGGACAAGATGGAAAGGTTAAGGCAAGTATCACTTAGAAATAATTACTCACAGGAAGGGGTGCAAAACAAATACTGGAACTAGATGTTGAGAATTCTGGGAAATGGGGATTTTTACTGGGCAGGAGGTCTTAAGTATTGAGAAATAATAAGAAGGCACTTGAATTTGTGCTGTACTGGGTTTTTGGGAGAAAAACAGTAGATGAGCCTCAAAAGAGAGACTTAATTTTATAATTTTTCCAAGGGTGCTAAAAGAAGTCTACTTAAGAGAATATAGCACAGCACTAGTTAATGTACACAAAGAAAGCTACTTAACCAAGGGACCTGAATTAAAGAAAGTGACAGTGAACAGATCATTGAAAGGGAGAAATGCAGAGGAAAATGACATAAAGGAAGGACAAAAAAAGTTGCATCAGCTTTACATGAAAAATTCAATTTATAATGCCTGAAGTTGAAACTGACCAACAGAAGAAAATAGCTATGCTCATATAACAGAAACATTAGATTATGATGCCTGGAATGCCTCAGTGCGACAAAACAAGGACATGCAGTTTCTGCTGATGAAGAGGGGGTTATGCCAGATAACATGTGTTATTAAATGTTTACAGTGCAACTCATGGGGGATCCACTGATTTACAAATAACAGTAAGAACTCAATAATTTCCAACTCATATTGCACACTGTAGCCATTTAGCCTTCCCTTAATAAGGGATTAAAGTATTATCCTATCATGAGTTTCATATGTTTCTATTTTATGCTTTTATATCAAATCTCAAGGAGATCAGTTTTCTTCTTTACCTATAGATTTTGATTTCTCTGGATGCCTTTTGAATTTTAGCGTGATATATATATATATATATATATATATATATATATATATATATATATTTTTTTTTTTTTTTTTTTGTAAATCTACATCAATTTGGTGTTCCAGCAATGAATACCAGTCTTTGGGCTGAAGACTACTCTGAATTTTGATGCCTATAATTAACCTTACATAATGATGCATGTTATGTAAGTAAATGTGTATTATTTGTGTATGTATGTATAGTTAAAACAACTTTTTTCTCCCCAACACTTATTTGGTGCTAGATAAATCAGAACCCTTTTTCTTACACAAAAAATAGAACAAGAAAATATCTTTGTAATGATGAATTTACTGTCAGTTTACTATCAGCTCATAGATCACAAGTTCTGTTTTTAAGGAAAGGTCCAATCTGACAGAGACATCAGATTTTGCTTCTTATCAAAAGAGAAACAAACCTATGATTTAAGAAGAAATGTCCCTTTGTAGTTGATTTGAATGTTGGGGTTATAGTTATTTCTCTTTTCTGCGCACATCCTAAAGCGTTGACTATTGGTCTGATGTTCACATTTGCAAGTGTTGACCATCTTTTGAGAAGTAGGGCCTTGGTGTATTGCTGTATTGCTTGCATATCTTTGTGACAGAGAAAAGTAGCTCTTTATTTATCAAAGAGGGTTCTCTTTGAAATTCTAGTTTCACCATTTCTTTAGAAATGTCTTCTTTATCTTTGGAATGTTGTTTATTTTTTGTTTTAGAATAACTGATGTAATACTCTTCTCTAAGAAGAAAAACTGTCATTTGAAAATAATATGAGTTTCTGAGTATTGTGATTTATTTAAAAATGAAAATGAATTGAGATGTGACCATTTATCTAAAAGTGAGTGACACTTTAAGAAGTTGGTTAAGAAAATTTTCATTTTAAAGCTTTAATTGGCTGTTTTAAAAACAAATACTTTGAGAACTACCCCAGGAATTTATTTGATTCTTGTGCCTGTGTTTGTTTGTGTTCTTACCATTTTTTGGCTATGAAGCACGCTTCACACATACCTGCTGCTTGTTCCTGATGCACGTGCATTCTGTAACATCTTAATCACAAGCCAACATCTTTATACTAAATTGTACCTATCAATAACTGATAGGAAGTATTTGGAAATTTCCAAAGTAGGTTAATAACTCTTATTTTTCTATCTGTAGATGGCAGTTAATCCCTTAAAATGAGATAGCAAGTGATAATAGTTTTGAAAATTTGGATTTTTTTCTTATAGCTTATTATGAGGCAAAATTTGCAAATATAATTTCTAAACGTTTCAAAAGGGGAAAGTTTTCTCGATTGCTGTGACCACCTTGATTTTCGACTAGTTCATCATTCTTCTAATCCTGCCTTTAAATGAAAATTTACCATGCAACCATTTTATGTAGTTTGATAATAGGAAAATGTTCCAGGTGTGGTGGCACATGCCTGTCAGGCCTGCATCCCGTAAGGTGATATGGTAAGATCATGGGTTCAAGGCCAATGTGGACTACATAGTAAAATACTGAAATTTTGTCTCAGCAAAACAAAACAAAATATAAATAAGAATGAGAAAATGGCATGGTTTCTTCAAGAAAACTGACAGTGTTTCCCTACTGTTGGCATCACAAATACTATGCTTCACTCAACAGAAGTGGTTTGTTGTTTTCAGTCAAGTCTCTAGTCCATTCTTCCCTTCTACCTGCAAAGTCAGTTCTGCCTGTAGCAGTAATCCTTGGAGAGGTTCCAGATGAAGGGTAAAATTAAAATTGATAATACTGCAGGGAACGGAATGGTTTTGGTTAACAAAGTGAAAGACAACTTGCTCCTCCTTTCCTAGGGAGGCTTTATATTTTCCATTAAAATTATTTTTCCATGCCTCTTAAAAACTCACGTGCACTAGGAGAGCCAATTTTCATTTCCAAATATGTTAACTGTCTACATGAGAGGTTCACTGAACATATTATTTTGGATTCAAATTTTAAAAAAATATTTTGGTTATGTTTCCAGTAAAACTGATGAAAATTCTATCATTAAGGTATTCAGAAGCCAGTACTTAATAGAAAAGACTTAGCCTCGACTATTTTCATGGTACTGGTAATCAGATTCTTGGGATTTAAAAAAATTTCAGCTGGGTAGTTTCAGAATTTAACAAAGAGATTTTTTTTCTAATTCTTTAGCACAAAGGGATCTCAGTTTGCAAACTGTAATACAAAAATTACTTTGCATAGATATTGCTTTTAAGTTGTTAAATTTGGATCCAGAATTTATTTGACTTGATAGGATTTCACCTTTTAAATAAAAGTCTAGATCTGACAGGTATCCTGTTTGTCTGAATCATTTGACGAAGAGGGACAGGGAGTGTTGGGACCACTGTAGACAACAGCATTCAAGATTGTAAGATTTCATTCCAGGCTGAGAGCTGGTAAAATTGTTCTGTACAGTTAAAGAAAATTTTGTGAATTAAAGAATGTGAAGGAGAGAAAGCAGAATGGCCTATTGCTTTTCTCTGAAGGCACAATGGCTATTCTCTGTCTCTTGTTACTCGCACGTTTGTGGCAGATATTTAAAGTCAGAGTTTCGAATGCCACTATGACAAATTAAGGGCTACAAATCCAGAACAACCGTGCAAAATCCTACAGCTATCAGGTGCACATGGATGCCAAAGACACTGGTTATCATATTGTTTTAACTGGTGAATACTCGTAGTTGAAAAGCAACATAATTATTCTATCTTAGAGAAACATCACAGTAGAAATGAAATTGCAGTGTTTTATTGAAACATATGCTTATTTAGTATGGACCTGAGAAGGCAAGTGCTGTGATTATCATAATTGTATTTCTTTCAGAACTGTTCAAAAGTTTTTCTGAGAACTCTAAAAATAAGGCAGTTTTGAATGTATAAAATGATCAAATGATAGATTATAATTCAATTAAAATAGCTATCAGATGCTAACATGTTTTACAGTGAATAAATATTAGACTTTTACATGTCTGGAAGTTTGCATGTGTGAATGCAAAAGTTTCACGGATAGTGCCTTTAAAAGCACCTCGTTTTATGGTGTTATTACACCACTGAAAAAATAAAATGTCATAAGAGGTTGGAGTCACATATATCTAAGAAAAACTAGCACGAGAATTTCTGTTGTCAACACAGGAGATGAGCAGTGTGATAAGGGCAAATTATGCTCTCTGGTCTGCCCTTCTCTTATGAAAGTGACTTGAGATTAAAGCCTCACTCAGGAGGCGCATTACTTTTCTACATTTCTCATGAAAGGCAATTTTTCCAAGAGAAAAGTGTTGGCAAAAAAGAACTCCAATTTCTTTATAAAATCATAAGCCTATTCAGGATTCTGCATCTTCCCTTCTTGTTTGGTATTCTTACAAATAGACTTAGAAAAAAAAAAAAAGAAAGAAAATCCAAGTATTCCAAGGCCAAAAGTGAGCATATGCAGATTCTGTGCTTTGGATATGTTTGTAGTTTTTGTATATGTGTGAAGAAGTTTGCTTATTTAAATTCCAAATATAGGAATGTGCATTGTGGGGTCAATATCGTTATTGACAAGTAACACTACTTGCTCATTAAATATAATTAATTTTAACTATATATGAATCTTGTTATAAAAATATAAAATATATTTTAAAAAGAATTTGCCCTTGGCATTTGGCCACAGTTTTACATTTTGCCATTTAGTTTGGGAGTATAGAGTGGAGATTAGTATTCTGTCACAGACACACACACACACACACACACACACACACACAATACATGTGTATATACTATAAAGATAATGTAATGGGTAATCACACACTTAAACATCATACTTTATATATATTGAGCATGTTTTATATGCCCAACAGCAATATTCATTTTAAGTCCAAACTAAGTCATACAAAATGAATTTTATGTATTCATTTTTTTTTTTTTGAGACAGGGTGTCAGTCTGTAGCCCAGGCTGGTCCTAAACTCACTCTGGAGCTGAGGCTGGCCTTGGACTCAAGCCAATCCTCCTGTCTCAGCCACCAGAGTGCTGGGATTATTGGTGTGTGCCACATCGCCCCGATTATGTGATGCTGGGAAATCGAACTGGGTACTTAGCACTTGCTAGGCAAACACTTTAATCACTGAGCCATTCCTCCAGTCCACAAAATGAATGTTATAGTGTATAATATGGGACTTTTCCCCCAATGTTTATGCCATTGTTATACCTGTGCTTGCCTTTTTATTTGTAGCCACAGATTAGTTAGGTGCATAACAAGTGCCATTTTAGTTTAGAGAGTTAGCTTGCTGTTTCTGTAAGGAGCATTTCTCCCCTTCTGTTTAATGTGTTTGCTCAACTCCTTCAGTTGGTTCTGTTGCTCTCACCAGCTTCCATATACAGATTCTTCATTTTATATCATTCTTATTGACATTAAGCATTATTTCAGGCATATTCTCTGAGGTAGGCTGTAGAGAGTACCGCAAGGTACTCATTAACCTCGACTGTCTTTCCTTTATCTCATACATAGCTCTTGTCACTTCCACTGATAGAGTGTTCTTTCTTCTCTTCCCTGGATCTTGATATTAATGTTTTGGCTAAAATGCTGCTAATTTCTTAAGAATGGATCAGGATGGAATGTCGTTTTATACAAACAACTCTGAGGATGTCAATCCTGGATGACCAGTAGACGGTAGATCATTTGGGAAAAAACAAGTTAAGGATCTTGAAAGATTAACTTAGACAAACCTGCCTTAATTAATCTGCATGCTCTTTACTACCCATAAGCAGATGTGGTGAGTTCCTGAGAGTGTAACACTTGGGAGTATGCAGTTAACTCATTTCCAAATTGGGCTTTGAAATCTCTAGTTCTGAAATGAGTGAATTCCATTTGTCCTAGTGTGAGAGATAGTGAGTAAACTTAGCAGAAGAAACATAGCTGTGTTTCTGGGAGAATTTAATGTGGAAATAGTCATTATAGAAGAAATTCTTTATTGGATAATTTAAAGTGAGCAGTTCTTTAGTGTAGGCATTTGTGATTCAGGATAGTAGATAAACATCCCTGCATATATCTAACTTAGGAATGCTTTCCCCGGACATGCACCAAGGAAACATTACACTGAATGAGGAAGATTTGAAAGAATGGTACAATTTGTACCATTTGAAGCCTATTGACAGTCACATGTGCTTGCAGAGGTGACTTGATCAAGAAAATTGAGTATAATTTGATGTGTCCTGAGAAATACCAAGCTGATTCACATAACTTGGAATCTTTCTATGGTTCTGGCTAACATTATTTCACAACATAAATTATACATACAAATTAATCAGAAGTACTTGATATTTCCTAAACTCTCACTGCCCTCTACATAATTTTTATCTTAACCATTCTTATTTTTATACTTTGTTTTTTAAAAACAATTTTCGATTTGCAGAAAAATGAAGATACTACAGAGAATTCTTGCATACTCTGTACCTATTTTTCCTTCTATAACCATCTTACACCAGAGCAAATTTTTTGTAATTAAAGAATCTTTATACATTATTAGTCATTAAAATCCCTACTTTATTCCTAATTTCTTAGTTTTTAATCTAATGGCCTTTTTCTGTTCTGTGATCTCATCCAGAATACCATGTCATATTTATTTATCATATCCCTGTAGTTTCCTTGTGTCTGTGACAATTTCTCACATTTCCCTTACTTTTGATGCCATTTGCAACAATCCTTTGGAGGGCTAGTTGGTTATTTTGTAGACTCAATGACATTTGTGTCATGTTTTTCTCACTGTATCCTTAGGGTTATTGGCTAGTGAAAGGAAGACTGTGAGAGTAAAGTGTCATTTTCATGACATCATATAAAGAGTATATATTATTAATATGATTTACAACCTCCATGCTGACCTTCCAGAATAACATTTAAATTGCTAGGCTTGGTTTCATGTTTTTATTACTTTTTCATCATTTTGGTTTTGTAATCAAGTTCCACTGAATCTGTATCTAACTACATGTACTTCATTTTTTTCACTTTAGACACGTACTTCCTGTACTTACTTTCCTGCATTCACAAGTCACACATTCACATTGTTTAGAAATAGAAGTTTTCATGACATTTCTGCTGGGTCAGATTTAGGTTATCTCCTTCTATACTAAAATAAACTATCCATGTTTCCACATCCACGTTTTCTATTACGCTGCTGCTGGACTGCTATTTTTGTTTGCCTTTTCCAGTGGATGTAAGCTCTAGGACAAAAGCTTCATCTTATTTGTGTTTATACTTAACATCAGGAGCCAATATCTCAGATAATGGGAGGATGGAGTATGTAGTTGTTAAATGATTGATTGAATAAAAGAACTATAATATTGGAGGCATAATTGTTAAAACAAGTCTACACATTACACATCTCCTATAATTCTTTTCCCCTGTAATTCGCGATTAAGAATGAGGCCTGGGCTGGGGATACAGCTTGGGTGTAGAGTCCTTCCTTACATTGCATGAAGCCTTTGGTTTAATCCACAGCATTTTTTAAAAGGGGAAAAAAAAATCTGCTGAGGGAAAGTAAAAACACTAATTCTGTCGGTGTTTCCTTCGTCTGTACACGTGTTGTCCTCTCCTTTTTCTGTATGTGATGTAATCATGGATGCACAGTTATGATATTGTGGTCTTGTGGCATCCTTAGTCATTTATAGAATCAATTTTAATCAATTTTGGAAGCTAAAGCAGTTTTCAGCTTATAGGCAATCAGATTTTTCTTAATCTTAATAGTCTACTCATTGATCATGGTGATTGTGGAAGTTTTCTTGTATTTTAATTGACAGACTTTTAGTAGAGTTATGTTCACAATACTGAATATTTTTTTTTCCCTTCTAAAAATTTGTCCCTGGTCTATCCTTTTGTGACATTGGTGGCATTTTTGTGTGTCTTTGTACATCATTTGCAGGATTTGTATCTAAAGGTTATTAGGCTTTCTTTTTAATGTGAAATATTTACAAAATATCTATATTTTTGACAACCCAGTGAGCGAGAGAGAGAGAGAGAGAGAGAGAGAGAGAGAGAGAGAGAGAGATTGAAAGAGTGAGCAAAATTAGCTTGATTTAATATTCTTTTCTGGGATGACAAACATTGAAATATAGAATTATTTCTCTCTTTGTAGAACTTCAAATATTTTCATGGCTCTAAACATATGAGGCACTTTATGTCAAGGAAGTGCTTCTGTTTTTCATAGAAAAGAAGCAAATGCTGCACTGCAATCTTTTTATAGATATAAAACCTACTTTTAAAATTGAAAATTATATATATACACACATATGTTAAGATTTTTATAATATTGTGTCGAAAGTCATTGCCACTTTATTAAGCTACTATGGTAGTACTATATTTACATTTTGAAAATTTGACATTTGGATAGTGCTTAATAAAATTGCTCACTGCTTCTCTCTGATTATATCTGTACTTAGATGAAAGAGCAATTCAGACAATAATAGTTTGCCTGGCATAATGAATATGTGTTCCCACCAGCAAGATCATAAAATTAGTAAAAGGGCAAGTTTTTCATAAGTTTCTGATATTGATTGTATGCTTTCCATTTTGCATTCCATTCATTCATGAGATAGCTCAGTAAAAAGTGGTTTTTTTTCTTTAAAATATCAACATTGTTCTTTAAACAACACAAGCACACAGTAGTCATGATAAGATTTACAGGATGGTTTTAGTGTGTATATTTATGAGGATTAATGAAGTGACTGTTAGAAAGTAAGAAGTACTAAAGGTCAAAAAAAAAAGCAGCTCAGGATTTGCATCGTGTACAGCCAGTGAAGCAGTTCTTTTCTAACAGAAGAAATAGCAGGGTCATGATACCAAAATAACAAATCTTACTCATTACAGGTTATATTACATTTGGGTGCAGTTGTAGACAAATAAATGGATAAAGCAACAATGATCTTTGTTGACATGAGCTTTGAAGTAACTAATTTAAATTTTTGATTTTCTTTTTCCTCTTGACATATACATATAGAGCAGTACATCATTTGTATGTGGCCAGCTTGGTTAATGTCCCCATAGGTTATATATTTGTGACAGTGTAGTTAGCACCCAGATCAAGAACTGAAACATGGTCGGCTCGGCAAAAAACAAAACAAAACAAAACAAACAAACAAAAAAACCTTGAAACCTGATCTGACATTATCCTATATTTATCATACTATTATTAAAATTAGTGTAAATAGAGTAAGAACATAGTCTTTTGTGTCTGACTTCTTTTCAGCATTGTATCTGAGAGTCCTCTGTGTTTTTATAAGTAGCAGTATTTTGTTCTATTGCTACAATATTCCCCTAAATGAATACGTCAAAATTTACCTATTCATTCCACTCTTGATAAACTCTGGAATTGTCTCCAGTGTGGGGCTGTGATGAATTTGTCTCTGTGAACATTAATGTGTATGTAGTCATGAATAATTTTCTTTTCCGGTGAATATGGCTTAGTCCTTCTTTAAGCTTCAAAATATGGAGCCAAGTAGTTTTACACTTCCATGCACAAGCAGAGGGAGAGAGCTCCAGGTTTTCTGGGCTGGGGATGTAGTTCAGCGTTTAAGGCCCTTGTCTAGCAAACACCAGACCCTGAGATTGATTCTTCAGTATCACAAGCCTAGCATGGTGATTCATGTCTGTAATTCTAGCACTCAGGAGGCTGAGGCAGGCGGATTGCCACGATGCCATAAGTTTAAGGTCAGTCTGGGATGCATAGTGAGTTCAGGACCGGCCTGGACTACAGATTGAGACCCTGCCTCAAAAATGAGAGGATAGAGAAGGGGGGGGGGTGCACAGAAGCAGAAGCAGACAGAGGCAGAGAGACAGAGACAGAGAGGTGAGGAAACGGATAGAGAGATCCAGTTTCTTCACATTGTTGTTAGTGCTAGGTATCATTCTTCTTTTCCACTTTAGCAGTTCTCCTGGGCGTATAATTAATTCTGCTAACATTATTCCAGGAGAGCCCTTTTCCAGTCTAGTGGGACTGTAAACTGGTACAACCACTATGGAAACCAATATGGTGATTCCTCAAAAGGCTGAAAATAAATACTCTGCTCAATCCATTGATACCTCTCCTGGGTATCCTTTCAAAAGATTTAAAAAGCAACACAACAGAGATACATGTGATGTGCACCCATGTTTGTAGCACCACAGCTAACGTTAGCTAAGCTGTGGAAGATGCTGGAATACCCATCAATAGACCAGTGGATACAAAAAATGTGAAGTATGTACACAATGGAGTATTATGTTTTCATTAAGACAGATAGATTCTCATTTGAAAGTGAAAGGATACAACTTGAGACTACCATGCTTAATGGCTGCATTGTAGTACATTTTATATAGTAATTATTTTGTATTAATAGTTAGGATTTTTACTAAAAAAGATTTTCTCTTTTTTTGATAGTGAGATAGCATTAAAAAGTTAATCTAGAGATTGGTTATATCAGCCTGAGTAGATTGTGTTTATATAGTGGATTTGATTGTGTGACAGAAGCCTATGTATTATATAATAAAATTCTAAGCCAACTGATTATACTAATGCCACTTCTAATACTGACTAAAATTCTTAGAAAGGCAAAGTAATAGATAATTTATGAGTAAAACAAATAAATATATTTGATTATACAGAGATTGAAACAGTGTGTTATAGGAAAAGAAAGAACGCACTATTCAGCAAGAATTTTCTAGTTCTGTGTTGGTTAAGCCAGGTGCTGTTAGTGTAATATTAAGGAAGTACTGAACTTCTGGTGATCTTGGCTTCCTCATTTGTAAAATGTGAATATTTTTACTGTTACCACCTTTTACATTCATGATACACAGTAATATGTTTTGCAAATTTGTAAAATTCTATAAATGTCATACATAATTATTAACATTTTATACATCTAAGATAGGTCGCTACCAAAAATTAATATGAAGAGAGGAAACATGGTTTCCAGTTCTTATGTATTACACATAGTAAGTGGTGTGTTATGGATTGGATCCGGGATGTCCCCCGTAAACCTCATGTGTTTGGAAGTTGATTCAATCCTGATGAATTTCCTGATCTATTAAGTGGTGGGTCTTGGTCAGAAGAGGTAGATCACTGAGGATGGGGCTTAGAGGATATATTTTTATACTGACTCCTTCTTTTTTCAGTGCCATGAGGAACTGTTTTGTGCTAAATCCTTCTTTCATGCTACCATTGCTGGGAAACCATGAGTGAACTGTGACCTCTGAAATATGAGCTAAAATGATTCTTTCTTTCCTCCCTTAAGTTGTGTGTATTGAGTATTGTGTCCAACTTCAGAGATGTGGGTGTTGTTGGCATGACTTATTACCCTGCTGTGTGGCTTAGAGATCTTTGGGATTGATTTGCCAAAGGAAATTGGAAAGGATTAGAGATGCTGGCTAGAGAAGACTAAGAATGCGTAAACTGAGCTTGATTGAAGATTCTGGTCCAAGCTCAGAAGACTGATGACAATGCTTATAGACTTGCCTAGCAGAAGGGCCAAGCTCAAGATATTTTAGATGGGAAAGAGGAAACTACTGGCAAGTAATTATAGACCATGTGTGTCACTTTCTGACAAAAGTGTGTTGAAACTGAGAGTAAAGGTGATGGATAAATTAATCTGGCAGAGGGAATTTAAAGATAGCCCAATGTTCACGCTGTGACATGGGTATTGTTCGAGCTGTTTTCCAGCTCTACACTGAAAAGCAGAAGAAAATGAAAGAGTAAAAAGCTTTTAATTTTTCAGTTTTGTCAGAAAACAAATGAACACAACTTGAGACCATCATGATCATGCTTACTGATTAGAGTCAGACTGAGAAGACTAAATATTGCATGATTTCTCTAACATGAGAAACCCAGAACACAGGTAATTAATAGGATCACATGGGTGTGATATTGGGAATCATGGGGGATGAAGGAGTAGGTGGGAGAACCCAAAAGGAGGAGGAATGGTGATTGTAAAGTTTATGTGATGTATATGTGCACAAAATTCTCAAGCTGAATGTAACTAACTAACTATATATATATATATATATATATATATATATATATATATATATATATATATATATATATATATATATATATATATATATATATATATATATATATATATATATATATATATATATATATATACCACTAAAAATGAGGGGAAAAAAGGAAAATGACTGCAAATTTTTGGCAAAGGAGAGAACATGGTTGTTGAAAGAGTTATCAACAAAAAGAAGACAATTGATTGGCATCAAGACAATAGAAAAGATACCTTAGGGACATCTCAGCAATCAGCAATACCTCACATTTAACAGATCTGAAGCTGCAATGGCAAAATATTTTGCTTTGAAAGAGAGCCCCAGGGCCTTCTGCAGGGCAACCTAAGAAAGTAAATCCCCAAGGAGTTCATCCTCATCTAAGAACTAAAAGGCCTTTGCAGCCATGCTCTACAGGGGCCAGACAATTGCTCATGCCAGTAGCCAACTATAGCATCCACGTGATGCTGATTTCACAAGAATGCAGAATACAAGAGTTGTGAAGGCTTTCATCAAGATTTGAAAAAGAGGACTGGGAGGCCAGGCAGTGTGTCCCTGAGACTGCAGTGCATGAAGCTGTAAAGGTGATGTTGAAAGTGCAGTGGAGTCCCCAGGCATTTAGAGACCCAAGAAGCACGAACTGCCTGCTGAGGAGGACCACAGGCTGTGAGAAGAGCCAGCCCACAATATAAGCCATGGAGATGGCAGAAAGAGACAATGCCACAGTTACTTTAAGGTTCACCCCAAGACCTTTGAGCCCACTTCCTGCCACAGCTACCTCTGAGTGCTATACATAGAGCTCCAGGATTTGGTGTTTTCCTTGTTGGGTTTTGGTCTTTTTTTTTTTTCTTTTTTTTTTTTTTTTGGTGGTGGTGATGGTGATGTAGGGGCAGGACAGGGAGGGCTGATTGCTTTATATACTCCTATCCTTTTCTTTTGGAATAGTTACTCTGTGATATTGTATGCTGGAAATATTTAACTTTTCTTTGGTTTTCACAGGGGCTCATAGCTAGGAGTTTGCCTTGAGTCTAAGAGTACACTTCACTTTGGAGATGAACTTTTTAGTAGTGCTAGAACTTCTATGACTTTGGCAATTCTTAGAGATGAGTTAAATGTCTTTTATATCAGGAGTTGTACCTGAGTCTCTTTGAGGGCCACAGGCAGAATATTATGATTTGGATCTGAAATGTCCTCCAGAAGCCTCAAGAGCTTGGAAGGTGATTCAATTATGGGGATTAATTCATTATTTTCTTGTGCTTTAAGTAGTGGGGCCTGGTTGGGAAGGGAAGATCATAGAGGGTATGGAGAATCACTAAGGCTGTGGCTTAGAGGGGTATGTATATTCTTGTCCTGACTGTCCCCCATCCTGTCTGTTATCTGTTGTGATGTCATGAGCAGCCTTCTCCACCATAACTTTCCATTATGTTGCCTTTGCCAGGCAATCATGAGTGGACTGAGACCTCTGAAATGTAAGCTAAATTAACCCTTTTCCCCCTTAAGTTGTCAATATCTGGGTGTCAGGTGCTGTGTCACAGGTATGAGAAAGCAACTAACACATGGTGAAATAACTAAACATAAAATAGAAAAATGAATTCATAAAATTGTATTATATGTAAATTAAACAATCTGAGTTATTTCATAGATTTTTGTGCTATCAGTGAGATTATGGTCTAGTAAAGGATTTAAGAAAGGTCCATAAAAGCAAAAATATGATTGTTACTAAAAATAATATAGGACATGATATAATAAAATCAATAAAGCAAAGATACTGTTATAGTTATCTTACCTTTGAGGAAACACTGAAAAAATAACCAGTGAATACTTTGCCAACTCACACATTCTTCCCTTTTATGGCAATGGAAATACATAAACGTTGAGATTCAATATTATCAAAGACCAGCAATTAAAATGTCATCAGTGGGGTCATTTTATATACAGTGAATAGATATATTTCCGAGCTGAGAGTCTATCATTTTGCTACACCAAGAGGAGCATCAATATGCTCCTACTACTTGAAGGTATCTCAGAACAACCCTTGTTCTTGGACAAAAGTATATACTGTTATGAAATAAATATTAATTATTAACGTATTACTCTATATATACTAATTGAAGTTACAAAGCCAAGTAATCTTGCATATTTTATAGAATTTCATACTATTTGAAAGTGCTGATTCATATATCTTCTTATTTTCTTCATTTGGATCACTACCAATTCCAAAAATATCTGGATTTTAGACATCATTATTATAAACTGTCTTTATAGGTAACCACAAAGTTCCAAGGATAGAGAAATTAGGGTATGTCATTGAAAATAACATTTATTTATTTAAAAAATTAATGTCACTGATAAAACTCTGAAATATATTCACAAAATGAGTCCAGGGTAATTTTATACGAAATATGTAAAGATCCTATAATATTGGTCTTTTGGATTTATTACATCTCCTTTTAAAGTTAAATAAAACACTAACACCTGAGACTACAGCGTTGATAATAACATTTACTGTAAAAGCCTCACTGCTGTCAGTTTTCTTTCAAGATGAAATAAAGTTCAAGCTGATTAACTTAGCGAAGCTGCAATGTGAAGTTTCCAGTTTGTTTCAACAAAGAATATTTCCCTATAGTAATCCTTACGTCTAACTTTGATTGATGCAGTAGGCATCAGATGATTTCTTGCATAGTCTTTCTAGTAGTATAATATATCCACATCTGCTTTAAATATTTAAATATAATTATTGCAGTGCTGTCCATTAAAATAGACATATGCATTAAATGATGTATGGGAATAGTGTGCCTTCATGATGTCATAGATGTAACAAAGATATTTGTCTGATTTTAGTAAATCAAAAATAGTCTGGAATATTCTCATTCATTGACAGTCCTTTTACCTCTTAAAATAATGCTTTCAAAAATCTCTATTACTTTACTGTTGTTGAAATGATCTACATGTTTTGCCATTTTGCATTTGGTGTAAAAATCCAAGAATTTCTTAAAAACCTATAACAATACTGGGGAGATAAAAGTGATCATCTAAATAGCCTCAAGATATAGAATTCTAAACTCTTTTTGACAGAGGTGTTCAAGAACAGATTTTTATATGTTTAATTTAGGAATTCTATGGGGACTTGGCATAAACATGAGGCTCTCAGACAAAAGCTTCACTTGTGTCTCCTTTATTTCTTTCCTTTTTCTTTCTCTTCTCTTTTCTTTTCTTTTCCTTTCCTTTCTTTTCTTTTCTTTTCTTTCTTTAACCTCTGATTGCATTTGCCTATAGTTTAAGAACCAGATAGATTTTTGAAAACTAGATAGAGGTGGGGTGCAGGGGAAAGATGAAAGCCCAAGTCATAAATGCCATAGAAGCCACCCAGAGGTCCAGTTGGATTCTTCGTGTTTCCTCTTTTAGGAAGATGGCACCAGAAAGGAGGTGACACAGACATTTGCATATTATGTTGTCTACTTGGATGCTCTGATCATGATGCTTTTCATATTTTAAAAATTTATCAAATCATCACAAATAATTTGTGAAGTTTATTGGATTTTTAAATAATTTTTAGGAATGTTATAAATCAGCAAATAATTTAAAAGAAGTCTATACCATAAATCATCTTTGTGTATAATAGGAATATCAAACCTCTCTTGTAGGTGAGCAGCTTTCTTCGAAATGTATTTGATTTTGAATGTAGTATCTCCATTTCAGATCATAGAGAAATTTGAGTCACTGTCAGTTGGTCAATATTTTCTTGTATGTTTAGTTGAATTTGATAATGTGTTATAGATAATCCTACAAACAAGTAAGTATACATGTGTCACTTTCAGTTCTTCTATTTAATTTTGGGTAAAACAAATATGATCTTAGAATTAATTCTTGGCTGCCTAAATATGAAGTACTATTTATCAATTTTTCTTTCTCTTATTTTTATCTTCCTAAAAATGTGATTCTCATATGATACTCTCCCCCTCTTTTGTGTTTATTCTTAAATATTTGTTGTAAAGTAATTCAAAGGTTTATTGTAGTGGCTAATTTTACATCATGTGTCAAATTAAGTATGAGAGATAAGAATAGAATTGAGCCCTTATCAAAGGAAGCTTTCTTTTATTTCAATGACTTCTGAGTTGTAATTGTATCATCTCCTTGTTTGCTATTTCTGAAAAAGAAAGTTCTGTATTTGCATTTTGTGGTATTTTATCAAAATAAAGAAGCAGTTATTAGAAAAAAATAAGGAGGGAAATCAAGTACAGCCTAAGAGATTTTGCCAAGTATGTTGAGGGTTATTAAATATATATGTAAGGGAGAGTTTTGTAAAACAAAAATGTGGAAATTGTATTTTCACAGTTTTCTTAAAGAGGAACCCCCAAAAGAAGTTTTGCTGAGATAAAAATGAAAAATGTACACTGGGGCAGTTGGTTCCATTAGCTCTGCTGTTGGGACTGACAGATCAGAACTGAAGTGTCATCAGGGCAGGGAGGGATCAGCCTCAGTAATGGAGATATGTCTACGGGAAATATTGCTCTATCACTGTGATGGGTTCCTAGCATGTTATAAATCGAAGATTGTTCTTTCCTGCCACTGAGATGAGTAGCTCTTTCTTCTCTCCAGAATGAAATGTTGGGCAGAGACAAGGAATAGATGAAAACAAAAAAAGTAGGAGAAAGTTTTATCTCTTTAATATAAATCTCCAGGAAAAGCATACAGTGCAATGTCAATCTCCAGCTTTAACACGAGGTAGAGAAAATGTACCCTTTTAACAATCCCTTCTCCTCCTAGCATAGAGAATAGGTAGATTATGATAACTCTGTTTCCCTTTATATAATTTATTTTTCTTATTTTAAAAATCAGATCCAGAAAGCTTTGACTAGATTCATATACTGAGTTTGAAATGAAAGACATGTTCAGCTGAGATGATATTCGCGTAGAAGAAAGCATGTACCAACATGTGAAGAGCCTAATTTTAGTATCTGGTGAACAAATGCTTTGAAGTCTTGTGATTTTTGTCAAGGCTTTGAGTGATTTCCTGTTAAGTGAACTGAGGATTATAGTACTGACTCCACACTTAAAGGAGAATACTGATCTCATATGTTCTAATGTGAACCCAGCATGATGCCTTGTGCAAACAAGTATGTGAGCAATGTTAGTCACTCCCTCCACACCACAACTGGCCAATGTTAACCTATGTAGCCAATGTTTACCTTTTTCTAGAAATAATGAAATGAAAACCAATGCATAATTCTTAATTATTTGTAAAAATTTAAGTGCATAAAAAGATATCAATGAAGTTATACTTGTATCAGTCATCCACTTATAAATAACCGTAGAAGCCTGTTGTGTTATAATAAAATTAAATGAAAACCCTAATTTACAAAAAGTTATCTAACAAAGTATCTGCAATAAGTTAATGACATTGGCAGGACTACAAGTTAATCATCCTAATTATAGCCACAGATTGATTGAGTGACCTGCCTAAAAACCCATAGGGGATTATTAACAGAGGTAGGAATGAGCAGCAGATTTTATCTTTTTTTCCATTACAGTTTTTGATTCATATAATTTGTCATTCACAAGATTAATTCACATAGGTATTTTATTAGAACAAAAAGTGTGTAACAAATTCTAAGTAGTGGGGAAAGCAGCATACAGTAAGAACAGGTACCTTTTTTGGTGAAAACACAGAGCACCAGTGAACCTCTAATTGGTTAATACTTTCTAGTATGTTTAGTTGAATCTGATAGTGTGTTATAGATAATCCTTCAAACAGATAAGTATACCAATGTCTCTTGTACTAATTAGCCACTGTATCTTCAATAAGAGGGCAAATTATAACTTCTTGAAGAGCAGTATAAAGTTCCTTTACTTTATTTTAACCAAAAATAGCAGAGAATAACTTTCTTTTGAACAGAGATGCAACAGATCACCAAGATTGGAAGAATAATGAAAGTAAAGCATTTTTTCATAAAATAGGAATTGAAATAAGGTAGCATTTTATAAAGTATGTTCTAGTATGCCAACATGCTACTAAAGGTTCCCCATGACTCCTCTTTCTCAATTACATATGTGTACACAAAACAATGCCATTGTGCTCACTAAATCTTTTATTTAGTTTTTCATTTTAGAAAGTAGTCATCTTTTCATAAAATTTGCTGTTTCTCTTAATCGATGCTGGTTTTACTATTTTTATTTAATAAATTAATAAATATTATGAAAAATTGGGTCTAATCCTAAAATAAAATCTAATAACTGAGATAAAACCTTTGAAACTGCTGAATAAGAGTAAATTTTTTGTGTTTAAATATTAGATCTTCATCTCATTGTGTGTACATCTGTCTTCTGATTATGAAAGTAAAAATGTGTGTTAGAGAACATTTGAGAATTTATACAAAGTTAAATATAAGTCTTCTATATTCCCATAATCCAAGGGCATCACATTCTATTGAAGTGTATATAGGTTATATTATCTTTTTATTTTTGTTCATTGTTACACCATTTTTCTTGTCATTATATTTAACATTTCTTAGGCTTCAATTATGCTACAGGTACTGTGTTAAACTTTTTACATACCTTATTGCTCTAAATCCAATTTGGGTGTTGCTAGCTATTTCTCATATTCCTTTTTTTTCATCTGTGTTTCTGTCATTGTATCTACCTGACTAATCATGTGTAAAAGAGAGTGGTATATATTGGCCATCTCCTATTCTTAATACATGAGGACTGGAAGGAACATCTAACTATTTCAGTCTAACTCATTCTAATGAACAATATCTGTATCAAAACGTTGTGGATATGGCTTTAGGTTTCTACTTCTGTTATGTTCAACTAAAGCTCTACTTCTTAGAATTCTTGGGATGGTGCAATTTGCTCTCAGTAGTTTGGTTAGAAGAACCAAATCCAGATTTCATATATGCCATGTATTCTTAAAATCAGTAAAATCAGGTTGACCTCAAGCTTGTGATCCTCCTGTAATCCTGTACCAGTCTCCCATAGTGCTAAGATTACCGCCATGCTTCACAGTACCCTGCTCTCTGATATACTGTCTTCAGAATGCGTTATTGGCTGTTGTACAAGCCATCGACAAATTAGTTAAATACTACTGTTATATTTTGCCGATTGAAAAAAAGTTATCTAGGATAAGGAACTGTGTATATCCATTGCCTCATTTTTGTACAAATTTATTTAAAATCTTTATCAACATTGTATTTGTATTTTTAAAGTCTACCTTTGTAAGTTAGAGTTTCTGTAAGTGTTCAAACACATTTTAAAGGGCCCAGGCATGAGAAAATGAAAGCACATGTTTATTGAAGAGTATAACTATGAAAGCTTGCTTATTTATTTATTTATTTATTTATTTATTACAGTCAGGATCTTTCTCTGTTATCCATGCTGGTCCAGAACTCACTGTGTAGCCCAGGCTGGCCTTGAACTCATCCTCCTGTCCCAGTCTCCCAAGTAGTAGGATTACAGGTGTGTAGTAGGGATTACAGGCCCAGGCTGGCCTTGAACTCATCCTCCTGCCTCAGTCTCCCAAGTAGTAGGATTGCAATGCCCAGCTATTATATGGTGCTGGGAAATGGAACCTAGAGCTCATACTTTGTAGGCAAGTGCTGTAATCCCTGGGCTATATCCCCAGCCCCAACTGTGGGAATTTAAAATCTTTCCTATATTGCCTTTTGTAAATGAGAGGAGAAGTTGGATTATTTAGTTATGGAACTCAGAAGTGAAGAGGCAAATTTGCCTTTCATCTGAATCTAAAATGTCCATTGAAACAGTGACTATTTTTCACTACAATTATGATTATCCTATTATAATATTTTAATGCCATTTCCTATAATTAAATTATGTGCTTTATTATAACTTTTGAGGTCTAATATCCTAATGAAAACTGCAACAGATAGCAGTGATATTGTGTTTTTAACATCAATGGCATAAATGAAGGAAAGGATAAGAACACTTAACCCAACATATTTCCTTATGTGTATATATCTTATATGCCATTTAAGTTCAAATTTATATTTTTTAATAACTTGTTATTTATTGAACAAAATATGTTTTCAGAAGGTACTCATTGATAAGAACAAGATTTATTAAACATTTGGGTAGTTTTAATCAGTATATTTACTTATTTTAATTATCATTAAAATAATCTGGAATTTTTATTCATGGTGTTTTTCTATCTATCAAATATAAAATTTGTGAATGTGCTGAGTTGGAGAAATTTTGATTACTCTCTAAATGATTTTATTGTCATCTGCTTTTTTGGGAATCTTTATTTTCTATAAGAAGATAAATGAAATTTTTATTTCTGTGGGTGATTGTGAAATGAACATTTAAAAATGAAATGCTTAGTGGAATCATGAATAAATGGCAACATATTTGTCGGTCAAAAATTAAATAACCATATTCTTTGATTAAAATTAAAATCTAATCTAAAATAATATTAGCTGTTTCTTTTCTTTTTTATTAGCTGTTTCTTATAAGTGGCATCTTTGCTTAAATATAATTTGCTCTTCCTGTCTGGCCATGACTGTTAATTCTTACTGAATGGACTTCAACGTTTAGTTAGTGCATATGTCAGGTTTTTATCATGGTGTTCTTTTAGGTAGAGTTATAAATTTGAATTAGTTTTAGATTTACAACATGATGACAGACAGTGCTCTATAAATAGGGGTTAAACACACAATTTACATATTAATTTCATGATTCATTTATTCAATGATTTATGTGGATATAGTTTGTATTTAATCTCAGTGCCGTAGTTGTTTCAGGCATGACAAAATGAATCACCACACTAGTAGTGAAATAATGATATCTGTTTTGAGCTACAAAATGTTGAAGAGGGCAGAGGATTGGAATCTAAATGCTTTATTATTTTAATAAGAAACTATTGAAAAGGAATAATGAGATTTTAAAAGTTCACTTCTGAGAATACTAAGCATACTACGAGAGATTAACCAGCTAGAATAGTGTCTTACACTTAGTAGAAACTAAAATATTTATTAAAATAAGGTCACTTAAAGTTGAGGATTATAATATATTTTAAGACTAGATAGACTTTAGGTTGGACTTTGAAAAGCTTTAAGTGAGTCCCTTTAACAGATATTTATTAAGTGGCTTTGTTTCCTCAAAACAAGTGTACTCCACACTTCAAATCCATTTCTTACCCTTTTATATAATTTTATTTGGTAGTCTGTATTTTTATTAATGTATTTATTTTTTAAGACTGGGTATCACTGTATAGTCCAGGCTTGTCCTGAACTCACTATGCAGCCCAGGCTGGCCTCAAACCCATGGCAATCCTCCTGCATCAGCTTCCTTAGTGCTGGCATTAAAGATTTGCACCACCACGCTCAGTTTATGTGGTGCTGGGGAATTATACTCAGAGTATTGTGCTTGATAGGCCAGTGCTTGAACTGCTATGCTATTCTTCTGACCCTATTTGATATTCTTGGTTAGACTGATGCAATATCTAATGTAGTTTATGGTAAATAAGAGATTTTCTTTCTCTTTAGGAATTTATATATTTGGAGGATTTTAATAAGCTGTGTTATATAATAAACATCCTTTGAGTTAAAAATTGATATAAATCAGCTTTAAATTTATATACTTAAGGTTTTCAACATAATTTTAAAGATCCACTTAAAATAGGTAAATACTGCATGTACCTGTATTTTACAATATAGTCTTATGATTAACCTGTTTGAGCCACACAAAATATAATAGCCACTATAATATTCCTGAAGTTAATAGTAGTTCCAAAACTAAGTAGTAGAAGTAGGTGTAGTGCATAGAACTGAGATTGTTCTTGTTTTGTTTTCAAGAAGACCATGTCCTCCAAGCCCTAAATTTTCAAGAATATCTCTTATATGAAGACACAGAAGTAAAAACTATTAATGTTCATCAAGGACTGTGGAATGCATTCACAGATGTCTGAGATGGATTCTTGGTTAAACTACTTTAGGACCTCCAATACATACTGTAGTGCCTATCTTCACCCACTTTAGAAAGCTGTCATAGGTAAATGACTTTAAGTGGCTTTTGTATTAGGCACGTAGCTTTTTAAGCTACTGTGTTGACATTTACTTCAAGAACCAGAATCCTAGAAATGAAAATCTAGTTATATGACGATGTAATCGGGTACCAAATAATTTAATAAGGCCATTAAAGTTGCATTTATTGAACTCCCATTTTATGCTATGTCCTTAATAAGGTATTATTAAATCCATTTTGGAAGTGAAAAGTCAGAGCTTCTGCCAGTTTTGTGCTTAGTCCCACGACCAGTATGTGAGATTTTGAACTAAAAGGAGTCTCGCTCCAAAGACTTACTTATTCTTCCATTTCATGCTGTCTCATATTAAGGGTTGGAGATAATGTGTTTTAAAAAGTACCCATAATATTTCAAGATGTTAAAATGGAGGGGCCTAGCTCAGGGTGCTCAGTCTTCACCTTTGTCAGCAGTACTTCAATTCACATGTAATGTTGCCCAGTCCAGTAGCTCCTATGTTAATTCCAGAAGGGTTTTTTTTTTTTTGTCTCTGTCACTTACAGACAGAGTTCATTCTTTGTTTGTCTGAACTACCCTTTGTCAGTGGCTCAAGTCCGGCTATTTCTCATAATCAGAGCTCCCAAATAGTTCAGAAAAGTTCTTAGAGCTAAATAACTCCATGCCCACTTTTTATACTTCTTTATTCAGTATTGTCTTGACATCTTTCTTGAGTACAGTAACTTCTTATGATTTCCTTTAAAAAAGATGAAATTCAGTTTGCAATAAAGGTAGGCATGTGACCCATATAGCCCCTTGAGATAATCTGGCGAGATAATACAGGAATATTTTGTGTAAAATAAAGCATAACATTAAAGCCATTGGTAGTAAGTGAGAAAAAAAAATTGCAAGCTACGTCTTCAGTTTCTCATCCCCTAATGGTTCTGATCCTTTTTTTTTTTTCGTTTTTTCTTTCCTCTTTCACTGTATTGCTGCTTAAGAAAGAGTGAAGGAGAGATTAAGACTTAATTTCATCTGGAGACATATCTATTGTAACTTTACCATTAAGGTGCTGGTTAAAATTGTGAAAAGTAATTCAATGACAGTGGAGGATGAAGAGGAATTCCTCGGAGAAAGCTGTTTAATGGAAAGTATTGCCTTCTGGGGCTCACACTGCAAGTGCTAACTATCCCCACTTACTAAGCGTGTAATGGGACATTTTCAACTTGAGCAAACAGGGGTGAACATAATAAGCTCCTTCCCATTAAGAAAAGTTAGCTTCTTGTAGCGTTTGCCATGGTGAGTTGCCTTCCCAGCGAAAGAGGGGTGCTATCTATAGCATGCATATGTAGGAAAAATGAAGACGTAGGGTAAGCAAAGTGATGACATTGAAAAGTAGATTTCATAGCAATAGTCAACATTTAATAAATAAACAGGAAGATTGCAATGGCCATAAGTGTGACGAGATTGCAATGGCCATAGGTGTGCTGAGGCTTAGATATGTAGAACTACAAACCTGAGTCAATTGCATTTTCATTTATTTAAATAATTTACACATATCAACAATATATTCTCATTTTGACTTACAGGTTACAGGTTAGTTTCTTTTTTCTTACTAGATGTAATGTTAAATCTCACTTTTAAATTCTTTGAAATTATAATGTAATGAGTAGCTGACTATAGGGAGCAGGTGTCAAACAATATTTAAATGCCATTCTCAAAAATAAATATTGAACCACCCTGTCACACTGGTGATAGAATAATCTGCTAAAAACCCATTCATTGTATACCACTTCTGACATTAGTTCTTCAGGAATTATTTGCAGTTTATCTTCTGAGCTGGAGCCTTTTATCATCACAGCAGTTGAACTCAGTGTAAAAAAAATGGTAATTGAGTATTTTATCAAATGTTTCTAACAAAACGTACTTTACAAGTCATAAATTAAGATTAAAACCAATGCTCGCAGGGATGAACAAATTGGAATGATTTATTATCTGAAACATCAATATGTCACTGTTCAGAAATAAAATAAAAAGAAACAAACAGCCCTAGCACTTCTGCACATCGGTGCTTCCCCACCGCACTCCAAGACATGTGCACCAAAGCACCCTTCGTTGCAGCGGGAGCTGGGAAATATAAGTATGTTTTAATTATTCGTGCTAGCAAATCCACTAAAGAAAAAGACAGGAAGAAAACATAATAATAGGCCAGCTGTTCCAGGACTTTGTGTAAGGGGAAGAGAGAGTAATAAAAGAGACATGTTGAAGCAAAGCAACTATGAATGTGTGTTTCAGAGCTTTGGATTAAAGGAGGAGAATTAAATATGACAAATTGGTGCAATTTAGAAAATTGAATTTAGTGCTTGTATTTAAAACCTAAGTAGCAAGTGCTTTTAAAATAAGCTTATGTCATTTAGCTAAAATTGATTAAAGGAATGGTTTTAGAAGAATATGAACTGTAGCAGTATTTTTTCTCTTAAAAATTTAAATTTTGGGATGATTTGTATTTAATGCAGCACATGTGTATTTTCATTGGAGCCAATACATACATTAAAGTCTATATAAGAAGATATAACAAATTGATGTATTTTTATCAAAGTTTATTAAATTGACTAGGATATCAAAATTTTCAAAAGAAAATGTTAGAATTAAGTTGACTAGAAGAGAAACTTTCATCTTTTGTGATGAGTCAAGCTTCTAAAAGTGGTGTCTTGACTTTAGAGATGTCATTGAGTAAGAATTTTTGCTACTTTCTGGGCTACCAGCAGGATACCATTGTATTTGCTGTTATTTTTCTGTGTGACTTTAAGAGATTATGAATCCCACTCCTGGCTACTCATTGTGTACAAATCAGATGAACTTATATCATGTAGAAACTGGGACTAGTATTTATTAAATCATGGCATGACTAACACAATTAGGCATAGTTCTTTTTCTTTTCTTTCTGCCTGTCTTTCTGCCTGTGTTTGTCTGTCTGTCTGTCTGTCTTTGTGTCTTCCTTCCTTCCTTCCTTCCTTCCTTCCTTCCTTCCTTTTTTTGGTTTGGATAAAGGGAGCTTTATTTTCTTCCTTAATTTTCCCCAAACTTCCATCTCTTTTAAATCTTTTGGATATAAAATCAAGAGGCAACTTGTTGTTACATGCCAAGCTTAGTATATTATTATTAAGAAGTCTTACTACTCATAATATATAAATAACTTTCTTGGTTTTTATGGAAATCAATTATTCAAATATTTGCTCTCTGTCTCTGCCTGTCTGTCTCTGTCTCTCTACCTCTCTCTGTCTCTCTCTGTCTCTCTCTCTCTCTCTCTCTCTCTCTCTCTCTCTCTCTGAGTTATTAGGCTGAACTCAGAGCATTCTCAATGAGATACACTTCCAGAATATTTTATTTCAGAACAGGATCTCACTAAGATGCTAAATGGCTTAGGCTGAGCTTGAACTTTTAGCCTTCAGAGTACTGGGGTTATAGGCCTACACTACCAGGCCTACCACCAAATGTTTTTCAGAGCATAATTTATGTATAAGGTATTTAAAAATATTTCTCTTTCTTTTATACATTATAAACTTGAAAAACTAGATAAATTATATACAAACATATATTTAGTTTTGAGCAAAGCTAGGTAATTTGTAGAACAAAAATGAAAAATCAGATTACTAATTTCTCAATAGGAGAGGAAGTTCTGAACTACTGAAAAAGAATGATTGAGTGCATACTGTATGCATGCGTGGAACTGTCACAATGAACTACACTAGTGTTTACAACTAAAATGTGGCAATAAAATGATGAAACTAGAATTGTAGTACATTTTCCCCCATTTTATTGATATGTATAAGTGGAAAATTTAAGGTTTACAATGAAGTTGAGCATTTTGTGCACATATCTTGTCAAGGTGACAAGGACTTTCCCAATCTCCTTTTGTCCCTCCTCCTACACACCCTCCCTCCTTCCTCACCTTACCCCCCTGGTTCACTTTGTTTTTCATTTTAAGTTCCATAAGGGTTGTGATCTGGGTCTTTCATATCAGAGAGACCGTTTGATGTTTCACCTTCTGCTTCTGACTCACTTCACTAAGCATGATGTTCTCAAGTTTCTTCCATGTACCCTCAAAAGCCTCCATGCTGTTGGACTTTATAGATGCATAGTATTCCATTGTGTATAAATACCACAGTTTGTGTATCCATTGGTCTGTTGATGGATATTTAGGTGACTTCCATATTTTAGCTATTGCTAGTTGTGCTGCTATGAACATGGGCATACATATATCTCTGTTATGTGCTGTTTTGGCTTCTTTTGGGTATATTCCCAGGAGGGGTGTCGCTGGATCGAAGGGGATATTTATTTCCAGTCTTTTGAGAGCTCTCCATACTGCTTTCCAGAGTGGTTGAACGAATTTACATTCCCACTAGCAGTGCAGGAGGGTTCCTTTCTCCCCACAGCCTCCCCAGCACTGATTGCTATTTGACTTGTTGATGTAGGCCATTCTCTATGGAGTGAGATGGTATCTTAGCGTTGTTTTGATTTGCATTTCTCTTATGGCTAGAGATGTTGAACATCTTTTCATGTATCTGTTGGCCACTTGTACTTCTTCCTGAGTGAACTGCCTCTTCATTTCATTTGCCCACTTTTCAATAGGATCCTTTGTTTTAGTAGGCTTACTTTTCTTCAGCTCCCTGTGTATTCTAGTTATGAGCTTCCTATCTGAGATGTAAATGGTGAATGTTTTTTCCCACTCTGTTGGTTCTCTTTTTACAATGTTGATAGTTTCCTTTGCTGTGCAGAAACTTTTGAATTTGACAAGATCCCATTTGTTAATAATGGGGATAATTTCTTTTGCTCTTGGTGTCTTGTCAAGGAAGTCTTTGCTACTTCTGTGTCTTTTAGATATTTGCCTAATTTGTCTTCCAGGAGGTTCAGTATTTCACTTTTAATGTCCAGGTCTTTGATCCACTTTGATTTGCTTTTGGTGCATGGTGATAGGTGTGTGACTAGATTCACTCTTCTGCATGTAGATGTCCAGATTTCCCAGCACCATTTGTTGAACAGGCTGTCCTTTTTCCATTGTATGCATTTGGCGCCTTTGTGGAAGACTAAGTAATTGAGGGTATTTAGGTTTGTCTCTGCATCTTCAATTCTGTTCCACTGGTCTATCAGTCTGTTTTCGTGCCAGTACCAAATTGTTTTTACAACTATGGCTTTATAGTATAGCCTGATGTCTGGTATTGTAATGCCTTCTGCCTTGGTCATGTTACTCAAGATTGCTTTGGCTATTCTTGGTCTCTTTTGGCTCCATATAAATTTAAGAATTGTTGTTTCAAGTTCTTTGAAGAAACTTGTAGGTATTTTGATAGGAATTGCACTGAATCTATATATCAGTTTAGGTAGTATAGTCATTTTGACTACATTTATTTTGCCTATCCAAGAGCAGGGGATGCCTTTCCATTTTCTAATGTGTCCTATAAGTTCTTTCTTCAATGTAATTTATTTTTCTTTATATAGGTTCTTCACTCCCTTGGTTAGATATACTCCTAGGCATTTAATTTTTTGCTGAGCTATTGAGAATAGAATTGCTTTTCTGAGTTTTTTGTTCAATAAGTTCATGGTTAGTGTAGAGAAAATCTGTTCTTTATATTAATTTTGTAGCCTGTGACTTGGCTAAATTTTTTTTATTATTTTCAGGAGTTTTGTAGTGGAGTTTTTAGGGTCCTCCATGTAGATAATCATATCATCTGCAAACAAGGAAAGTTTGACCTCCTCCTTTTCAATGCAGATTCCCTTTATTTCATTTTCTTTTCCGATTGCTATGGCAAGTGTTTCAAGGACTATGTTGAATAAGAGTGGTGAAAGTTGGCAGCCTTGTCTTGTTCCTGATTTGAGAGGGAAGGATTTCAATTTTTCTCCATTTACTATGACATTTGCAATAGGTTTAGCATATATGGCTTCTATGATTTTTAGGTAGGGCCCTTTTATACCTACTTTTTCAGTGTTTTTATCATGAAGAGGTCCTGTATTTTGTCAAAGGCTTTTTGGCATCAATAAAAATGATCATGTGGTTTTTGTTGATATGGTGTATTACATTGATTGATTTACGTATGTTGAATCAACCTTGCATCTCAGGGATGAAGCCCACTTGATCATGGTGTATGATCTTTCTGATTACTTGTTGGATTTTGGTTGCCAGAATTTTATTGAGGATTTTTGCATCTATATGCGTTAAGGATATTGGTCTATAATTTTTCTTCCTTGTTAGGTCTTTGTCTGGTTTTGGGGCTAATGTCGTGCTAGCCTGAAGAAATGAGTTTGGTAGTATTTCTCCACTTTCTACTTTATGAAATAGTTTGAGGAGGATTGGAGTTGGTTCTTCCCTAAAGTACTGAAAAAATTCTGTTGTGAATCCATCTGGGCCTGGACTTTTGTTTGTAGGTAGAGCTTTTACTACTGCTTCAATTTCTCTGTGTGTGATGGGGTTTTTCAAGATTTTTATAACTTCCTCATTTAATTTTGGTATTTTATATGTATCTAGGAGGTCATCCATTTCTTCCCAGTTCTCAATTTTGTTAGAATATAGGTGTTCAAAATAATTTCTTATAATATTCTGGATTTCTGCAGGATCTGGTGTAATTTTGCCTTTTTCATTTCTAAGTGTGCCAATCTGTGCCTTTTCTTTCCTTTTCTTGATATATTTAGCAAGAGGTTTGTCTATTCTGTTAATTCTTTCAAAGAACCAGCTCTTTGACTCATTAATCTTTTTTATTGTCTTCTTAATTTCAGTCTCATTCATTTTAGGTCTAATCTTTATAATTTCTTCTTTTCTACTGTCTTTTGGGTTAAGTTGTTCTTGTTTTTGTAGGTCCTTAAGGTGCATCATTAGCGAATTTATTTGTGAATGTTCTGTTCTTTTGATGTGTGCATTTATGGTTATGAATTTTCCTCTAAGGACTGCTTTCATTGTGTCCCACAGATTTTGATATGATGTACTTCCATCATCATTTATCTCTATGAACTTTTTGATTTCTTCTCGGATTTCTTCCGTGATCCATTGTTTGGTCCGTAGTAAGTTGTTAAGTCTCCATGTACTTGTGTATTTTCTTCTCTTTCTGCTGATGTTAAGTTCCAGTCTTATTCTATTACAATCTGAGAGTATGCAGGGAATTATTTCTGTCCCTTTGTACTTGTTTAAGCATGACTTATGTCCTAGAATGTGGTCTATTTTAGAAAATGTTCCATGTGCTGCTGAGAGAAATCTGTAGTCAGTTGAAGTTGGATGGAAAACTCTGTAAACGTCTGCTATGTCCAAGTTTTCTATAGTGTCTTTCAGCATTTGTATATCTTTGTGGATTTTTTGTCTGGTTGATCTATCTATTTGTGATAGTGGGATATTAAAGTCCCCTTCTATAATTGTGTTGGGACCTATGTGTCCTTTCAGATCTAGTAATTTTTGGTTTACATATTGGGTGCTCTAGAGTTGGGGACATATATATTGATAATTGTGATTTCTTCCTCTTCTAATGTTCCTTTAATCAGTATGTAATGGCCATCTTTGTCTCTCTTCACCTGTTTTCTTTTGAAATCTGATGAGTCTGCTTGTTTACTGGGACCTGTTGCATGAAATATTGAATTCCAACCTTTTGTTTTCAGTCTGTGAGTTTCCTTTTGGGTGAAGTGTGTCCCTTGCAGTCCCCAAATTGTGGGTTTCTGTTTTTTGATTCAGTCAGCTAGTCTGTGTCTTTGATAGGTGAGTTGAGGCTGTTCACATTTAGGATAATTATTGAGGTATGTTTGGTGTGTCCTGCATTGTTGTAGTTTTCCATGTTGTTTACTGGCTTTACTTTTTCCCAGGTCGTTCTCCTTTAGCTTTTGCCTTTTTTTCTCTGGGGTCGCTTGTGTCATTGGCCATCCCTTTTGGAATGGAAATGTTTACCCCGTGCCATTTTATGTTGGAAGTGCTTAACTCTTTGGTTTGAACAGGAGCTCAGAGCTACAAGTTTGCCTTACATCTCAGAGGAGACTATGGACTTGGCGTTTCTTTAGTAGTGCTGGAACTGTTAAGACTTTGGTGACTCTTGGAGAAGGACTAACTGCATTTTGCGTGGGGAGAAGGACATGAGTCTTTTGGGGGCCAGGGGTGGAATGTTTTGGTTAGGATCTGGAGTGTCCCCCAAAAGTCTCATGTATTTTAATGGAACCATGTGATGTTGGTGGATTACAGTTAAGTTAGGATTAATGGTGTGTAGTGGCCACACCTGGATGCAGGAGGGACTGGTTACTGGGCGGAGACCTGAAAGGATACATAAGTTGCACCTGCCTTCCTGGAGGATGGGGACTAGTCTCAGCTGGTCTCAGCTTGCCTTCCTGTTTGTCCTGGGAAGCTGCCTCCACCTCTCTCTCTGTCATGTACTTCGATTGTTGCCGGCTACCCCTGAATGGACTGTGACCTTCGAGATTGTGAGCTAAGATAAACCTTTCCTTTCCTAAGTTTGTGGGTGTCGGGTATTGAGTAACAGCAACAAAAAAGTAACTAAGACAGAATGGTAAATAAAATATAGGATTTAAATGGTCGTCTAACAGTATACTAGGAATAAGAAGTGCTCCTTAGTATCTGTTAATATTAGGTGTGAAGCAGTCCTCCTTGCTCAAATCCACCTGCACCAAATGGAAAGAAATCATGCAGATAACTTCATTTTTTCCCATTTTATTGCTATGTATAAGTGCAAAATTTAAGTTTTACAATGAAGTTGAGCATTTTGTGCCCCTATGTATATTGTCAAGGTGACAAGGACTTTCCCACTCTCCTTTTGTCCCTCCCCCTCCCCACTCCTCCATCCCTCCCCACCCTACCCACCTGGTTCACTTTGTTTTTCACTTTAAGTTCCATGAGATAGTTGTGATCTGGGACTCTCATATCAGAGAGACCATTCGATGTTTCACCTTCTGCTCCTGGCTCACTTCACTGATCGTAATGTTCTCAAGTTTCTTCCATTTGCCTGTAAAAGCCTCCTTTTGAATAGGCTTGTAAGGGGCTTGGATTGATGAGAGAAAATGCTTGCCTGGGAAGTGTGAAGTCCCACTTTCAATCCACCAGCACCATGTAATAGCTGCCATGTGGTAGAGTACCTGCAATCCCAGCACCCAAGAGGCTGAGGAAGGAGGATTGTTGTGAATTTGTGGCCAGCCTTGGGTACATAGTGAGTTCAGGACCAGCATGAACTACATAGCCAGACCCTGTTTCAAGAAGACAATCACAAAAACAAACAAACGAACAAAATAAAACAAACAAATGAAAAAACCCCAAAGCAAAGTAAGACCAAAAAAAAAAAATAAATAAAAAAACCTAGGCTTTGTCTAGGAAGTATGACTAAAGTGTAATTAGGCTGTCACGTGGTTTGAGTATTTGTTATCTCAAGAATATTAGGTGTTGGTGAAAGGCTGTTTTTTCTGTTCTATGTTTAGCTTAAGCCTTTAGCAGATAACCCATACATATTACATAAAGAGATAATTGCCATATATTTTAATGCTTCATATAGAGGTTTTCCAATTTATGAAAAGGCATAAGAGCTGACAATCGAAGTAGTCAGATTTTACTTGTAAGAGGAAATACTATTCATCAAGAGCACAGAAAGTTTTATGAAGAATTTGTATAAAGAACTCAGTGATTTATTGGGTATATTATTTATTACTTGTATTTATTATTATTATTTAAGACACAGTCTCACTCTATATTCCATTGATAGTCCGTAACTCACTATGTAGTCCAGGCTGGCTCCAAAAACAACGCAATCCTCCTGCCTCACCTTCCTGAATGCTGGGATTACAGGCATGTTCACACACACACACACACACACACACACAGCTGGATAAATTGTTTTTCAACACCTTTTCATAAGACCTGTTATTTGTTTTCATCAGACAGGACTGAAAATAGGATTGCACTGCATTATGACAAAAATTATGTGGAGATGACGTTGAAAGTCAACATGCTTAACCATGATGGAATGGGTGCAACTGCAGAACTTACATTTTGCTCTCCAATTGGAATTACTAGAGATTTGTCATTTTGAGTTAAAAATTACTCTTAGATTTTTTGGACTTAATGGTTTGGTTTTCCATATTCACTATTAATTATTGTCTTATGAATTAGAGGTAAGGTAAGGAATTGACTAAAGTATAACCCTTTCAGAAATGTGAGTAAGAGTCAAATTTTTCCACCTCTCGAAGTGGAGAATAAGGTAAAATACATTGTTTCCTTAATTTTTTCTGGTTAACTACCTTTCATATGTATTTTTAATCTCAAATGTTCTTCAATTGGATTAGGTTGGTTTGTGGGTGAAGCTGCATACAGATTTTCAAATTCACATGTCCAAATAGCTGTGTCTTGGCCAATATAAAGTTGAAGGCTCATTTATGAAAGAGATCCTTCGGATTTTTTTTTTCTTTTGAGACAGGGTTTCACTGGGTAGCTCAGGCTGGTCCTGAACTCACTGTGTAACCCAGGCTGGCCTTGGGTCATGGCAATCCTCCTGCCTCAGCCTCTAGAGTGCTAAGATTATAGGTATGTGCCACCATGCCCACTTTATGTGGTTCTGGGGAATCAAACTTGGGTACTTAATGCTTGGCTTAGCACTTGCAGGGCAAGTGCTTTAATTATTGAGCCATTCCTCCCACCCCGCTGGGATCCTTCTGATTCTTAACTTTATACTCTGTTCCTTAGACTTTGTTACAAAAGACAACTTTGCATCTAAAGGCTATGTATAGGATTAGTTTGATGTCAGAGTTTTCCTTAACTTTTATTTGGTTAGTTTCTGTTTTCATTGATTTTGACCATTTAAGGCTACAAGCAGGTAATCAAGTGCTCTTCTCCTTTACACTTTTGCTTATATGACTGTTTTCTTTTTCTTCAATAACTCAATAGTCATCTTGTTTAAAATACTTTCACAATTATTAAATTAGCAGGAGATAATTATTTATGACATGTTTCTTTATTGTGATATGATTCACTTATTCTGATTAGCAATCTTTGATGTAAATTAATAGAATTGGCAATGACAAATGCCCTGGACAGCTCTCTCTGTTTTTCCCCCTCTCTCCCCTTCACTCACACTGTCTTTCCTTCCCTCTTTCCCATCCTTTCTCCCTCTTCTGTTCCATGACAAATTACTTAGTAAAAGTACTTATTTTAAAAAATGAATATCTCATTCATTCCTAAAGAGAATTTTTCCTTTTAAGTGATCATCATTCTTGTCAACTTAATTGCTGTATTTGGGTACTATTTGATGCTAGGAGGAGAAGCTATAGACTTAGCAGTATTTGAAGTAGTTTCTCTGATTTGACTATATGTTGATTTCATCTGTGTTAGTGGTACACATTTATATTTTTGGATACTAATAACTCACCAATTGAGGGTGGTATTACCTCTTTAAAAACATAAATCATAAAAAATGAATTACTACTTAAATAACTGCCTTTAAATTCTTCTATTTGAATTATTATAGCAATTATATGTGATCAAATTATACAGTGAATGCTTAAATTATTTATCATTTTGGACATATTGGACATATTGGTGTTAATACCTCCCAAAATAATTGCCTTCACTTTTGGAAGTTCCTTTCTATACATGTCTACAAAGTGTGATTTAAGAAAAATATATAGTGAATGCTGCTTCCAAATGCTATCTAATGGAAAGGCAGTTTTGTAACAATATTATGTTGTGTCTTCTTTTGCCTTATTCACTGGGTTTGGCACAATGCAACTTTTGAATCTCCCTCAAGGTTAAAATAACCTTGCAATGTAAGTACTTTGAATCAATTCATGGGATTGAGACAGACATGGCAGAGCAACTAAAGACGTGAAAGAACACCCAGAACTGCTTCAGCAAGTGGCAGGAATGATGAGGTAAATGTGTTCAAAGTGTGGGAGATCAATTACTATGTCTTTTATCTTAATGTATTTTAAAAACTGAAACATTCATCATATATTTTGATCACACGTCATGTCTCAGTTGTCTACTATGCTCGTCTATAATAGGTAGTATGTAGTCGCATCATTGTCTTGCAGGGGCAATTTATAAGAATATATTTTAGTATATTTTAGCTCTCAAAGCTTCTTGTCTTCTGTAGCAAACAATAGAGAAAGTCACAATACCCAAGAATCTTACAGAAAATGTGTGCAATATCATATACTATCCAGAACAAGTGCTGAAGAGGTCTGAGAACAGATTGATATGAGATGAGCCCATCAAGATCTTTCAGGCAGATTTATTTATTTATTTATTTATTTCAGTGCTGGGCGTCCAACCTAGGGCCTCACACATGCCGGTCAAATGCTTTATCACCTCTTCTCAAGGCCTTTCAAAGATGAGCTTACTGGATCTTTGATCATGTTTACACTATTCTTTCAGCTTCATGTGTCAACCCTTCAATGTTCCTTGCTTATATTTCTATTTGTAATATTTCCAACATGATCCAAATGTTACAACAGTTTCGATTTTTCTCTTTTGTATGCACAGAATATTGTAGCAGTATTTCCCTATTATTTTATTTGTTTTATAGTGCCTTTCATAGAGCTTTGTTTTTTTTCATAGCATCACTTAAGTTTATCATCAATGGAATTGTTATTAAAGATGGGAATTGTAAAGGATCTAATCATGAAACATCAGTAGGAATTGCTTGTACAGAAAGAAGTAAGGAGAATCACCATGGAAGTGGAGACAAAAGAAAACTTCATCTTAAAGTGTGCATTTTAATTTGAATATAATTTTAAAGCTTTCATTTCTTTTCCTAAGAACCAAGGATGTTAGCGTGAAAGATAAAATATACTACCTTAAATTTTATCATGCCTGTGTTAAAATAATCATATACAAAGATTCAATATGTTTTCAATATTTCTTCTTAAAATAATATCTAGTGTGGCAAATACACTTATTTTCTCCCATGACAAAATCTTCTGAAAATGGAAAAAGTCAAAGATGACAAAATTTAGCTTGGATTAAGAGAGAACTGAAGTGTAAATAATAGGATACTCATGAAATTTATTGAAGAGGTAACACTCTGTGTGTTAAGTAGAGCTCAGATGTAAGATAAGAAGTCATCAACAATAACAACAACCCAAAAGAAAACAGTATTATGCAAGCGTTGCTAAGGTAATTATAGACTGGGATAAATTGGTCTCTTAAAAAGATGAGTAGAGATATCTTTCCTTCTCTCTGATGCAGAGGACAATGGCACAGGCCTCCAGTAATTTTGAGGAGCAACTAGGCTCTGGCTGCTGTTGAGAATTTTATGGATCAAATTAGAAGTCAACTCAAGTGTGATGATGTACATCAGAGGAAACAAGTTCTTGTAAAGATTTTTTTGATAATGTCACATCATAGGTTGAAAATGTGTTTGAATAAATTATTTCTGTAATATTGTAATATTGTTTGACCTTACAATGGTATAATAGGTTTTTATCTCTGTATCAGCAAATCTGTGGCTCTTTTGAGTTTTGTTGTATCTGTTGAGTGCATTGTAGTCATTTTTTTCCAAGGGGAGAAAAGTCTATAGAGTTTTTAATGTTGACAGATCTACAAAAGAGCTTCCCTCCTCCTCAGATGGTTGACTTCCTTCTGACAAAGATGACATTCATACAGGAGACATGCAAATGGCCCCATGCCACTCAACAGACAACCAATTATTTGATAATAGAAAGTTGCTTTTCTTTTTAAACCCTGCATTCATGTTTTTGTTAACATTTATAGGCCTTGCTGTGTTAGTCCACTTATCTATATGTATATTTCAGGCGAATGAAATATAGAAATAGAAAGTTATGCATTTTTACCACTAATATGTAGATAGATCAGTTTCCAGAAGAAAAGTTAAATTAAATTTTAATTAGCCCATATGTTAATTTACTATTTGCTGGTAATGAATGGGGTGTTTTTCCTAAAGTATCCTCCTTTATTTGAGTACTATGTCGAGTCAATTATCCTAGAAGTTTCATGACTCATTGATTATTAGTTACGTTTTCGTTTACTCCTTTGGACCTCTGTGTAGCCCACTGTAATTATATAGTTAGTGATGCTTCAGTCAGTGTTCTGAAAGAGCTCGCATCTTCCATCGATGCCCAACAAGCATGCAGACCATGGCTAATAAGGAGAGAAATGTTTCAGTTGAAGTAAATATCCCCTCAGATAGAAGGGCAAAGTTAAAAGAGTTTTTGCATATCACTCCCTAGTTTTTCTCTAGATTAAAAAAGAAGAGTATTCTGATTTAAATGTAGTTAATTAAGGACATGATGATTTTTAAAAGGTTGATGGTATTACAGTACTGTGGGGGAATAAAATAAGATTAGTTCACCTGAAAATAAGCTAGAATTTTCAAATTGGCAACCTTGGTGAAAATCAGAAATATGCAGCACTCCCATATTTTAGGATTATTATCTAATAGCATTACACCCAAATACATATTTAAGAGCAAAGGTCACAGAAATAATATTCTTATTACTTTATAAATTTATGTTAATGCTCAGAACATGTTCTTTTGATCTTCACAGAATGCGCATTTTAGATCAGGGTATCTTATTTAGGTATTTTTATATTTTTCCTTTAGGGAACATTAGTGTGTGCATTGTGGGCTAGAAGTTTCAAAGTCAGCATTACTTGCACGGCTGTAATAGTCCCAACAGAAAGATAAACGTATATTGACTGAGGCTGGAGTTCCAGTTCTATCAGTTGCTGAAGGTCAACAGCTCCTTAGAGATACTCTCCAACCTTTCAATGTCTATAGGTTAAATTGCTGATGAATCACTGCACTTTTCTAAATGGAGAAGACTATATTGTACTGAGAAGCAGCTTGATGTATTGTGTCTTCTGACTGACATGATTTTGAACAAGCTGGGAAGCAATTTCAATTCAGGATTAATTCTAAAACTTTATGGAAATGATTGTAAAACTGACCATTCAGGCCAAACATACTGGCTAAAAAGATTTAGGATCCTCATATATTTTGCCAACTTGAGGTATTACATGTTTTAGGATTGACAGAGAGTGAGCTGACACTATATTATAAATCATGTTCGCATTTCAACTGTTTAGGTACGGAGTGTATATAGTATTGATAAGATTGGAAATGTTGGAGGAATAGTTAATAAAATAAAGAAATATCAACGTAAAACCATCTTCAATGAGAAGGATTTGAAGTTAGTGGTGATGATGTGTTACAGAGTATTGAAAGCAACACAGCAGAAGACAGTAAAACTTAACAAGACACTTGACTTTGCGATTTCTACAGGCTTAGTTTAGAGACAGCGATCCTTGCAAGTCAGAGTTGAGGGTAATAAACAGGTAGAATAAAGATGAGCATATTGCAGTAGTCACTTAATTTAACCATTTCATAAATTAAATTTTTTGTTAATTTTTATAACTTGGTAACACAAAGCTAATATATGGTAAATATGTTTGGATATTATTTCAAAAATGATTTTGTTTAAGAAATTAAAATGCAACTATTGTTGATACTAATTTAAAATACTTGGATTAATGTTTTCAAGAGAAGAATAACTTAGGGTAACTACATTTATGGAGGTGCATCCCAGGGCCTTTGTACTATGCTACATCCCCAGACCATAGTTTGGTTTTGATTTTGACAGAGAGTCTTACTAATTTGCTAAACTGCTCCAATTGCTGGAACTTACAGTCCTCCTATTTCAGCCTCCCAGAGTGCTGGGATTGTAGGCCTGTGCCACCGGGCCTGTCTGATAACTTTGTTTTGGTGCTGGGAATTGAGCCCCTGGACTCTACCACTGAGCTATAATCCAGATCAAGATAACACTTTCTTTTATCAAAAAGAATTTGGAAAAATTACATGTGAAATAAATTAATTCATAACATACTTAATATAGCTGCGACAAATATACTACCTCAACTATATAAGTCAAATTTAATATAATTCTTAGTACACCACATGTACAAATTATCCTATGAAGTGAAAAGTTAATTACTGTATTTTCCAAGTTTGTATCAATGTATAACCTCACTTTTTTCTTAGACTTTCCTGGTTACTGTGTGTTTTTCTTTTGTCTTGAAAATGAATAAAATTTGAATCCATTTGATTTTTAAGTAAATTTTGAGAATTGCGAATATGCCATCACTTTGCTTAAAATTATTCTTAACAGGATCTGGTAAAATTCATTATATATATATATATATATATATATATATATATATATATATATATGTGTGTGTGTGTGTGTGTGTGTGTGTGTGTGTGTGTGTGTGTGTTAGTACAACATTTTACTAAGCATATTAATTTTATTGTGGCAAGTCATTCTGGGTGATCAGACTGAGAGGATGTGTAGAGATTGCACAGAGAAGATAAGTAGTACTTATGACTGGAAATATCTTTTTGAAAGTTAGTAAGCTAAGAAACAAAGATGCAACACTTATGAGCACATACATCATAAGATACACACATATATTCATGTATGTAAACATACTTTCCTGGCTTCAGAATCATATATAGAATCATATACTCTTAAGTGGAAATATAATGAGTGATTAAGGCAATTCTATATGTAAAAACTGTTGATCTGATAGCCATATATTAGGGTGATTGTTACATTTCCAAATATTATGGGGTTAATTCAAAAATAAGACTTTCGACGTTCTTAGACTTGTTCTTTCCAATGGTCAAAGGAAAAACAAAACCAGGTTCAGAGTTTGTTATTCACACCTGGTTCCCGGTGTAATTTGATGTGACCTCTTCTATCATACAGTGCTGGCAAGTTCCTTTTTGCTTATGGTGTAAAAAATTAAGTTTGTCAGTTGCATAGGTCAGTGAGCAACTACTACTACTACTACTACTACTACTACTACTTCTTCTTCTTCTTCTTCTTCTTCTTCTTCTTCTTCTTCTTCTTCTTCTAGTTCTTTTGACACAGGGTCTCAGTTTGTAGCTGTTCCTGAACTCAATGGCTCCTTGAACTCACTGGTGTAGCCCAGGGTGGCCTTAGACTCAGGACAATCAGCCTGCCTCAGCCTCTGGTGTCCTAGGGTTACAGGCATGCATCACCACACCCAGATTTATGCTGGGGAATTGGACTCAGGGCCTTACACTTGCAAATGCTTTAACCACTGTGTCATTTCCCTAGCCCGGTGAGCATCTTCTTGAATGCCAAAGACTATGTGAAGCTTATCATAGGAAGGAAAGACAGTTTCTTTAAATATGTGATTTTATTTTATGACTATTTCACCAGTACCTTCATGAAATACAATAATAGTGAAAACCAGAGAATTTATTGGAAGCCCAACATGTTGCATGAAGCTGTGCAATTACTCTACTGCAAGTGTTGAATTAGGGGTTAAGTGCGTTAAGCTGGTGGTAGCTGAATTGTGAGTGATAATGCCCACTGGTCACATCATATTATGTTAAATTAAAAAATATTTCATTCTTTACTCAGACAGTTATTGGAGGATTATTCTCTGCAGAAAGGAGGGCGAAAAATTTTCTCTAGGAGATAATTTAAATATTTTTGTATAATCAGTGAAATACTAATAGGGAAACCAAATAATTTATCTTTCAGACTGGAAGTATTTTGAGAGTAAAAGTGGACAGCATTAATAATTACATTGGAATGTTGGGCATAAACCAGAAGTATATTTCAACCAAATTAGAACATATAGCTATTCTAAGAAGATAAAATAGAAGGTAAAATGTAGAAGAAGATAGTTTCATAGATGACTCAGGACTGGCTAATAGTGAAATT
Source organism: Ctenodactylus gundi (assembly GCA_004027205.1). Taxonomy (NCBI): domain Eukaryota; kingdom Metazoa; phylum Chordata; class Mammalia; order Rodentia; family Ctenodactylidae; genus Ctenodactylus; species Ctenodactylus gundi. The sequence continues at coordinate 469,875 of PVKB01000626.1, read as the reverse complement.
CATTATCACATTGCCTATTGAGTTTTTAAAAAAATTTTAGCTTTTTTTTTTTTTTTAAAGACAGATTCTCACTGTGTAGTTCAGTCGGGTACTGAACTCTCACAGGCTTCCCTCAAATACATAGCAATCCTCCTGCTTCAGCCTCCCAAGTACTGGAATTACAGGCTTGCACCACCATGCCCGGTTTAGGTGTTGCTGGGGAATCAAACTCGGGGCCTTGGACTTCTTAGGCAAGCACTCTAACCGCTGAGCTATGCCTGCTACCCCATCCTATTGAGTATTGAAGTGACATTAATATAAATCAATTGCTTACCTCATACTAGATATCTTTTTATAATATGAGAATATAGTGTGGTTCCTGAGCACGTGGTTTGAGTAAGTTTTGGTTCTGAACCTGGAAAGTTTGAATGTGATAAGGTATTACAACACCAGTAGATGGAAATGCTGGGAAGACGGGTCTCGCTCAGTGAAATCATTTCACGTTTTCCTTAGTGTTTTGACCTTTTATATTTCTCCCACTTTGTTTCCTTCTTCTCAAAAAATTCTTTTTTCTTCCCCCCTCCCAAATTATTAATTTTATTAGTATGTATTTGCAATACAAAATAGTTACATTCAGTTTAAGGAATATGTTCAATCTTAAAAAACATGATATATCTTATTTGCCTTTTTGAAAACACTATTGCTTTCTGCATACCTGAATGACATAAATACTGTAGTTAAGAGAGACTTGAGAAACATGCTTGGTTTTCTTGTTTGCTTTAATGATATTTGACTGGCCCTCAGACAAATGAACGAGTGGTTACTTTGCTATCTTTTTCCCCATTTTATTGATATGTATAAATGCAATACAAAATGTTTACATTGATCTTGAGTATTTTGTCCATATACATATCGTGGCAAAATCACAAATCCTTCCCTTCTCCATTTTTGACCCGCCCACTGTCTCCCAATTCCCTCCAGTTCCCATTATTCCCCTCAATTAGTTCTATCTCTATAAAGGTTTATGATAATCTGAGTGGGCTGAGGGTGTAGCTCAGCAATTAAAGTGTTTGCCTAGCAAGCACAAGGCCCTGGGTTCAATTTACCAGTACCATATGAACTGTGTGTGATGGTGTGCCCCTGTTATCCCAGCACTCAAGAGGCACAGGCGGAAAGATTGCCATGCATTTCAGGCCTGCCAAGACTTTGTAGTGAGTTTAAAACCAGCCTGGACTACATAGAGAAGCTCTCTCTCCAAATAAACAAACAGATAAACTGAGTGAAGTGCATTTTATACAGCTTACTTATTCGTTTAATGAGAAGGCAATATAGCTTCGTGGAGTAGGAATATTTCCATAGAACTACATACTGATTCTTTTCAGGTGGAGAATTGATCCATAATTCTCTAATTCACTGTTCAAAATGTTCTGTAAAGATTTTGCCACTTTTGAAATGGGCCTGACTAGATCAATAATTCACTGTCTATGAATTATTTTGATAGAAAAAAGCTTCAAATTTCAGGTGCAACTTGTAAAATGATGGTAAAATATTTTGGCTATAATATGTATTTTCTGTTTTTTTATACTTTTGCTATGTAACTCAATTTGCACTATTTTCATTATATTTTGAGGAAAACTGTGAAGTTTATAACATTTTTTCCTCTTCATTGGCTAAAAAATATATAATTACCAATGTATTTTCTTAATGTCAGGTGCCATTGTTTCTTTTTTCTCCCATTTTATTGATATGTATAAATTTAAAGTTTACAATGGAGTTGAGCATTTTGTGCACATACGTATCTTGTCAAGATGACAAGGGCTTTCCCACTCTCTTTTTGACCCTCCCCCACCCTCTACTTCCTCCCTCCTCCCCCACCCTACCCCCCTGTTTCACTTTGTTTTTCATTTTAAGTTCCAATTTGTATCTTCAGATTATGATTTATGCTGTTTCCAAAGTTTCTCTTTTTCTCTACCAACATCTTTCTTATAAAATAATTTTCATTTTGTACCCATATGATTTTAGTAGTTTCAGGCTTTAGACTTAAAAGTTATGCAGGTATTACTTGTAAATACATAGTATTTTTGGAGAAATTGTTAATATTCATTGCCTTTTATAACTAGGATTATAAATCAAGCTTTTGATAATAAAAAAGTAACAATTTTATTATGACCGTGTGTTAAGCTACACTACAGCTTTCCTCTCTACCCTCCTCCTGGATCCAGAGGGAGGGATTTCTGTCTTATTTGCTTTCTTATATCTGGTGAATATGTTGATCATATTTCATTATGCGGTGATTGTAAAAGTGTTTAACATATGGTAGTTGCTCACTATGTCTTTGCTAAATACAAATTGGCCATAGAATTTCTTTGTATCTTCTAAAATATACGTGCTGTCACATGATAACTTAAGAAATATTCAGGACCAGTGGGAGCTGTGAGTGTATTACTGATCACTGAGGCACGTGCACTCAAGTCCATTTTCTTACTGCTGGCCTAATCGAAGGAGAACATTTATTTTGGTAAAAAAAAAAAAGGGTAAAAAATTATTCAGAGCTTTCTATGAGAAGATGAAGGGGCACATTTGTCTCAAATCTCCATCTCACCATGTACAGGTGTGTTAAAGTCTTTTGTATGCAGGAACAGTGATATGACACAATAAGATAATAGATGTTAAGGATTGTTTCATCTTCTTGGAGACTCTGATCTCTCCCTCCCTTGCCTGGAAATGAAATTGGACTTTGATCTCCTGGTGCCAGCATCTGTATATTCTTCCATTCATCCGTATGGGGAGAACTGAGCTGGTGCATTATTCCCTAATCATCAGGAAGTTGGAAGAACCTACTTGTCTATGAAGGAAAGAAAATCTGAGTTTTAAAGTTCTAGTTTTTATGCCAGTTGGAAGAGTTGTGTAGGTTAGGATGTGTCTTACCTGTAGTAGGAGAAAAGGATGTCTACCTTCCCAAAGTGGGGCTTCACGTTCTTGGAAGTCAGATTATTCCATAATTTCAAAAAAAATCTTGCTGCTCATTAAAAATGAAAAATATTTTAAAATATTATGCAACACTAAGAGTTCAGCTTAAAATTGGCTATGTATAGCATTTATCTCCATTTGGCCTCCTCCATCTGCAAGCTCTTTGAGAGGAATGTCTGTATTTGCATTAAGTAGTCTTTCCATAAAATTAAGGTTCCTAGCAGTAACAACATAATAGCTAATTTAAAGATTATCCTTCTGTATATTTAAAAAGATATAGTCATCCTAAGTAGAGCAATTCATGAAGAACTTTGTCCTTCAAAACCTTGCTAAACTTTCCTTTTGGGAATTAAATCATCACATCATGGTGACTAGAAAAATGACATCTTCAATTTAGTACCAGTAATATTGAGTTTGAATGGCATTTCACTTAACTGGAGACTTTTTGCTTTGTATTAATTTTGATCATGAGAAATCATTAATTTTGCGTGTTTCTTTTACAAAATAGTAGTCTTCCTTCTTTAGAAAATATTTTCCTCCATTTTATTGATATATATAAGCACAAAATTTAAGGTTTACAATGAAGTTGAGCATTTTGTGCACATATGTATCTTGTCAAGGTGACAAGGACTTTCCCATTCTCCTTTTGTTCCTCCTCACCCTACCCCCCTGGTTCACTTTGTTTTTTGTTTTAAGTTCCATGAGATAGTTGTGGTCTTGGTTTCTCATATCAGAGAAATCATTCGATGTTTCACCTTCTGCTTCTGACTCACTTCACTAAGCATGATATTCTCAAGTTTCTTCCATTTGCACGTAAAAGCCTGCATGCTGTTGGGCTTTATAGATGCATAGTATTTCGTAGTGTATAAATACCACAGTTTGTGTATCCACTGGTCTGTTGATAGGTATTTTGATGACTTCCATATTTTAGCTATTGTTAGTTATATGCTGGTATGCACATGAGTATACATGTATCTCTGTTATGTGTTGTTTTGACCTCTTTTGGAAATATTTCCAGGAGGGGAGTCACTGGGTCAAAGGGGCTATTTATTTCCATTCTTTTGAGAGATCTCCATATTGCTTTCCAGAGTGGTTGTAGGAATTTACATTCCCACCAGCTGTGCAGGAGTGTTCCTTTGTCCCCACAGCCTCACCAGCACTGATTACTATTTGACTTGCTGATATAGGCCATTCTCTCTGGAGAGAGGTGTTATCTTAGCATTGTTTTGATAGCCAAAGCAATCCTGAGCAACAAGACCAAAGCAGGAGGCATCACAATACCAGACATCAGGCTGTACTATAAAGCAATAGTTGTAAAAACAATTTGGTACTGGCACAAAAACAGACTGATAGACCAGTGGAACAGAATTGAAGATGCAGAGACAAACCTAAATACCCTCAATTACTTAGTCTTCGACAAAGGCGCCAAATGCATACAATGGAAAAAGGACAGCCTGTTCAACAAATGGTGCTGGGAAATCTGGACATCCACATGCAGAAGAGTTAATCTAGCCACACACCTGTCACCATGCACTGAGATCAAATCAAAGTGGATCAAAGACCTGGACATTAAAAGTGAAATACTGAACCTCCTGGAAGACAAATTAGGCAAATATCTAAAAGACACAGAAGTAGGCAAAGACTTCCTTGACAAGACACCAAGAGCAAAAGAAATTATCCCCATTGTTAACAAATGGGATCTTGTCAAATTCAAAAGTTTCTGCACAGCAAAGGAAACTATCAACATTGTAAAAAGAGAACCAACAGAGTGGGAAAAAATATTCACCATTTACATCTCAGATAGGAAGCTCATAACTAGAATATACAGGGAGCTGAAGAAAAGTAAGCCTACCAAAATAAAGGATCCTATTGAAAAGTGGGCAAATGAAATGAAGAGGCAGTTCACTCACGAAGAAGTGCAAGTGGCCAATAGATACATGAAAAGATGCTCAACATCTCTAGCCATAAGAGAAATGCAAATAGAAAATATTTTGGTAGCACAAGAAAAGTAATCACAGTAAAATATAGGAGAGACATCTTAGGTTTAATGCCTCAGTGGCTTTATATTTGAATACAAGACTATAGAATTAATGGGAATCATAAGGGATGGTCTGTAGAAATTCCATTTTGCTAGCTTCTGTGCTCATTCAGTTTTCTTAATTTAAAATGGAACAAAATTTTAGCCTCAGCTAAGAAAATTTTATTTCAAGCTAAGAAAATCTCAAATGTTAATGTCAGTCTTGTGGATAATGTAGTTCAAAATGTTTTCCCATGGTGTTCATTTATTGAGGAAAGTAACATAAAAAGAATAAAGAATGCAATGTATTGTCATTTATGACCTATCTTGCCCATAGAATATTGAAATCACGTGTTAGACTTAAGAATAGCAATAAGAGAAATGATCATAGGCATGTAAATGCATCCATTGTTTGTAGCTTTCAGTGATTTCAGTCATGAAAAAATTAAGCATGAAAGAGAAAGATGATGGAATTATTTTAGATGTTCTATAATACTAATGAGAAACATCACAGCAATCTCTTAAAGTTTTTGGTATAACACAATGGATTATGCAATGGATAAATATAATAAGGAAGATTTTCTTTGTTTTTTTCTGGTGTTATGTGTAGAGTAATAAATATATTATTAAAAGCACTTTAATTTACAAAGAATTGTCTTCCTGCTTTAGTGATAAAAATTATTCTTGAGATATAAGCTCTGTGGTCAATAATAATCTTAACTACATGTCAATCAAAAGGAAAAGTTTGTTGAGACATTTAATTACATGATAATGCAGTCATCAAAATGAGAAATTCTAATGCTGTCGTTGTGGTTACTGACAGCTCATTTTGGTCTGAAAGCATGCAACTACCTCCCTTGAGGTCAGAGATGCTTGGAGGTTAACTTAGTAATGACAAGTGCTTTATTTTCACAATATGACATTGAAAAAATTGCAATTATTCTAATAAATTAATAACAGTAATAAAATGACAGCCATAATTGCATAATATACAAGTTGTCAACTGCATTTTGTTACATGAGTGGAATTTTTATCTTATCAGTACATCTGCATTATATTAAATTTCCCCATAGGGCACAACACAGAAGGACTTGTGAGACTTTTCAAAACCCAGTTTGGTACTTATGGAAAACGCATGTATCTGTACTTTTTTCATGCCACTTACCTTATTCACACCTTTTTCTCTTCTTGAATTTTACATAGGCTTAAAATCAATAAGGATAATTAGTAACTACCACTTAACATAGTGCTAATTTATAGTTTAATATCATTATTTTATAAAAGTTTACATTCTGTCTTCGAAAATTTTGGCTAAAGTATTTTTTCTTAATGTTTCCTAGACAATAAAATCCAAAACAAAAAGAAAATGCAGATTTTTAGATACTTTTTTCTTACTCTCCTTATACTGTAGGAGAAAACTAAGCAGAATGTTTTATAGATTGGTTCCACTTTCATCTTAAAATAATTGTTGTCAATAAATACTTTTAACTAGCTATAGATACACTTTTAGTGTTCATGTAGCTATGGACACGATCTTTGGTTTTCTAACTTGCGTAAATCTGGAACAGGTCGCTTTTGTATAAATTCCTTCTGATGTGAAATCCTCCAATTATTCTATATTATGAAAGGAAAGGCTCCTCTACAAGTTGGTTTGTAACACAATCAAGTGGAGTCATCTAGCCATGAATTTATACTTGGTGCTTGATTCTATTTACATAGAAAACCTGTGTATAAAACGTGGATGCCATTGTTTCTACTGGTCTGAATTACAGAGAATTTATATGCTTTTGCACATTTTCTTCTGGGAAGGGAGAAAACTTTTTTTAAATAGTGATTCTTTCTTTTTATATTTACTTGCTACCTTTTCCTTATATCCTTTTGAGGTACTTAAATCCTCCTGAGCTTCCTAGTGACAGAAGACTTGCAGTTTGGAACCCAAAGTCAGAAAGTCTACACAAGTCCTTTCTAAGGCCGTGAGATTAATAAATGGCAAAAAGATCTGATCTCTTTGAGAGAAGCTTGAAAGTAGAACAAACAGATTATAAATCAAATATTAATTATGTTTGTATATACTGCAGATGTAAAAACTAGAAATAGTTATATTGTTTTTTATCAGTGGTTAAAAGATTGCATCAGAGTCAAATGTTTTAAGAAAGACTTAAAAGTCTTAGGAACCAACTGGCATATGGCCTTATCCATGTCAAGTGCATCCTCTCATGTGAATTGGCGGTATTCTGCAAGTTTGAAAAGAATACTAGCAACTAATATTAATTGGACAAAGTTTGCTGTGTTCTTGGTACTAAGATTATCACGTGTGCTAACACATATGATGCACCTCACATATATGAGGTACATACTATTATCAATCGTAGATGACAAATCTGAGGCACAAAAACATCTTACCTCAGGTGACATAGCTAAAGTACTGTGGAAGTGGAATTAAAACACCAATAGTTTGGGTTCAGGGTTGGTGTTTTTGAATTACCAAGGGTGTTATAGGACAATATCTATAAATATCACTCTACTGGGAATCAGGAGACCTGAATTCTATATAGCGTATATTTTTTTCTTTTTATCTTTTGTGGTCGATGGTACTAAGAGCCAAACCCAGGGCCAAGTACATACTCTTAATGTTGAGCTACATTCTTACTTTAGTCAATTTGTACTTTTTTTTTTTTAACTACTAGGTGGTCCTACGATGTGGCACAAGGTAGCTATCTGGTACTAAGTTTTCTCACCTGAAAAGTAGGCAAGTTCAGGGATGTGTAATATGGAGTTGCGAGTGTTTCAGTAGCAGACTATTTTTCATCCATTCTTTGACAACATAAAGCTTTCTGGTTCAACGTGTGTTGGTTATTAAGTTGCTTATAGAGAGTGAATTTAAAGGAAAGCAGATTTTGGCCCTGTGCAGTGGAATGTAGTACTCTGAGCTGTCCAAGATGTAATCACTTGATTGAAGCTAACGGTCTTTTTTTTTTTTTTTTTTTTTTTTTAGCATGAAGTGGGAATACTCAAGGAAGGTTTGAGTGACCACATGGCGAGGTGCTTAAGATGGGACTGAAGTATCAGTTGGGGAGTGAAGTAGACTAGATGACATTTTATATTTCTTTTGCCTTGAGATTTTATGTTTATACAATTCAAATCAATAATTTATTCAACAAAAGCAATTTATTTGAAACTGTGTAAGCATAAATATTATTTTAATATGCTGTGCATAAATTTCTTTGTCTAAAAATCAGACTTATAGAGTGATTCTTACATGAATGGTATCTATTATAAGAGCTTGTAAGTGTTTTAGTTCTATATAGGAGGCAGTTTTTTAAAAAAAGGAATGATTGATAATTTTACTGTTTAGACAGAAAATTGATTTATAGCTTAACAGGGCATTGTACAGGAGGTTTCAGATACCCATAGAGAAGATAATTTGGAATGGAGCATATTCTGAGTAGATGAAAGTGCATAAGGAGGCACTGGGGACAGTGTGTGCTTCACTGACACTTCTTTCCTCATTCCTTTATTACAAACAACCGAGGAACTGCAAATGGAGGATCTAAGTGAAAATATTGATTTGAATACAGATCCTGACATTACTACCTGTTAATCTTCAAAAGTAATTAACTATTTAAAATCTCATTTCTCATCTTTATATTTGGGGCAATGTTAGACCTGCCTCATAGGATTTTAGTTGGAATTAAATTATTTATACATGGGTCTTTATGTTTTTATTTCATATCTACATTCTTTCTATTGTTCTTATTTTTAATATAAACATTTATCAACTTAAAATTATGGTAGAAGATTGTATCCGTAGGGCTCTTTTTTTTCTTTTGTTCCCAGTATTTTATTAATATACAAATGTAATACATAGTATTTACAATGAATTTGGGTGTTTCGTACATCTGTGTATCACATCAACTTCACAATCCCTTCCCATCTTCTACCCTCCCATCCCCTCCCTGTCCCTTCCCCCAGCTCCGGCTATCACTTCATATGGTTCCAAAGAATGTCTGTGTTCTGGGTTTTCCAAGTCCGAGAAACCATACGGTGTTTAACATATTAATCTTCCAAGCCTAAGTCATTTCACTCAAGTCACCACTCTACCCCAGCTTCCTATTCCTCTAATGGGTTCGCAGTAGTCAAATCTTGATTATCTCCTCTCTGAATCCAACCAATCCCTTCATTGGAATATTCACCAAAAAATTTTTTTCCCATATTTTTCTACATCTTTGTTGTTATTGCTAAACCTGGCCTTACCCACCAGTTCACACTAGAAAATAATTATAAGCATGTAGTTCAAAAGACTAGTTAATTTGGGAAGGAAGAGAAAAATAAATAAATAAAATTCAATTGCCTTAGCTGAATACTGAAAGGTGCATATTTGTACATTCACAAGGTTATCTTTACATCAATCAGTTTCCTTATTATAAACTTTCATTAGTGACCTAATAAGTGAATTGCTACAACAAAACAAAGTTAAAACTATATCCCATTGCTACATTTGTAGGGCTCTTCTAATGTCAGTATTGCTATGGGAATATGGTATCTAAAGCACATGGCTTTTTCATGTCTGTATATACTAGCTATCTTCACTGTGGGACTCTCCAGAGAGCTCATGCTTAATTGAGTCCTCTACACCTTCTACCTGTAAGGGAGGGTGTATGGGGATCTTTCAATGAAATTATTATGTCACGTTGAACATTTTTATATCAAGTCTGATTCTCCTTCAAGTTTCATTCTCCTTGGAAATTCTCTTCCAGGATGATGATTTAATATTGGGTGCCCAGCTTTTGTTTAGGACTGAATTAAGCTTGGTTATATGAGCAACAATTGTGAACTTGTAAATGAAATTTTCTTTATAATAGATAATTGGTTTTTTATTTTTATTACTTCATAGTATTACTTTAATTTTCACTGCCACCATATGGTATTTTAGGGTGCTATATAATCAACGTGCTGCCATTTTAGTAAGGACAATTATGACTCAATATTTTCATTATTTATAAATAGAAACTTGAATTAAACAGTTTTATAGAACATTTCCAGTTTCAGAAAAGGTGTTATTATAGTGAACTGATTTAGAATAAAGGACCTAGGTCTAAAGAAATGGAATGTTGTTACATTTAATACACTCTATAATTATGACAAAATGAGAAGTTTTGGTCGCATACGTGAACAATTACAATATTGTGGAAAAGTAGAAGCTTTCCATTAGATAAACATAGTTATGATATTTGCCTGGATAATCATGAGCTATGATTTTTAGATGAATCATTTTGTTTTGATGAGCCCCGGGTCCTTTTTTCATTTTTTGCCCAGGTTAATATTTTTCTGTCTCAGTTGTTGGAGAACTCCACTAAATTACGCATGTAAAACATCTATTATGTGTTTATGTACCAATAACTGTTTCTCAAGAAATTCAATTCCCCCCTTTGTCAGGCTGCCCCCTTCAAGTTGTCTAGTGGTCACAATTTATACAGCATAAAATGTGAATAGCGTTCCTTAGATTTGTACAATCTTTGACTTTTATATTCATTCAGAATCGATTTCTTAAGGGGACTTTCCGTATAATAAAGAGGTAAATTCAGATTGGTCAATTCAGATTAATATGGTCAGAACAGTTCTAAATGGCACTACATTTTGTGAGCAGTGGAGGAGTAAAAGGAAATAAATATCCATGAATGCGTTCATCCAACCATTAATTTGTTTAAGAGATAATTTTCGAGAATTACCTCTTTGCCACTAACCACCAAAGACCCTAAAATTAGTGGGAGTGGATGAAAATGACATATACATATGAAATGGATTAAATCAACACTCTGAAGAATAAAATTACACAAAATGATTTTGAAAATAATAGTTCTTTTCTGTAACATACAAATTATTAGGTAACAGACCTGAAAATCTTTGTGCTACTTCCTCCTTTAGTCAGAATTCGGCCCAATATTATTTCACTTGTCACTATGAAAAATTAGGTGTTTCTTTTTAAAATGGATGTTGAAACATGAATTGAAGAGGAATTCTAAATAGAAAAATTCTCTTTCTAATCACTTGCAGATTCTGGTGCTATCACCACCTCTGGTTTTCATTTCATCAAAATACACATACGTCATTCTGAAATCAATCTTTCCCTCTACATTGTGTGAAATTTATAGAAAAAATAAAAGATTGAGATTCCTGCTTATTTTTTCTCATTTGTAATCCCAGATTAAATCAGTGTTCTATCAAGTGGCAATATCAAATAAGGGTAAAGTTATTGTGCAGATTATTTTTTCTTTGTCCCAATTATAAAATGAAGTAATCACAAGTTTAAGAAAAAAGGGAAGAAAAATTGGTAACATAAATGTTAGAGTGTTCCTTAGAATTATCACTATGTCTAGAAGAGAGTAGGGATATCAGACATCACAGGTTTATTTAGTTAGACCTATTATTTTATAGATCAGAAATAAATATCTGGAAAATAAAAAAATGCCTTGCTTTTGTTAGCCCAGATATGAGGCTGTAGCCATTGGAAACTAATTTTTTTTTTGACTCAGTTCAGTGATCTTACTGGTAGTTCACACTTGTTCTTAGTTTTCCTTTCTTAATTATTTCATTTATCTTCATGAAGTACTATCTAGAATACATCTCTGCTCCCAAATTACTCAATTTTAATTTGAGCCTTTTGCCTTTCCTTTTAGTATTTATATATTTCTGCTCTTTCTCAAAATGCGTGGCTTTCTCATTCTCGCGGTTCTTTCCCTTTCTTTCTTCTATTTCCCAGGACGTTTTCTGTTTTCTTTTTTCTTCCTCATTGGAAATATCATTTGCTATAACTACATATGAAAACACAAAATAATTATATTCGCACTGAACTTGTTTAAATCTATCTCTGCAACACGTTAGGAAAGACCACTTTTCTTTGTGGTATTAGATGCTGCGCAAGGACTGAAAGGGCAGAAATAATCAGCTGTTGTATGCCACATGCTGTATATCTTGCTAGGGAAGTATATGCTATCGTTGTGGGTTTTTTACTGATAGTCTAATATAATATTTGGAGCATCTCACCGAGAGGATTAGCTTGCATTTCACCCTCACAGATGATCATTAACCAGAAAGTGAATGTAAAGTAGGTGAAGTAGATACTTAAAACCCAACTTTCATGTAAGAATTTTAAGAGATCTATTAACTTAATTTTCTTGTAGCTTGGTTTTAATCTTAAATATTCTTCAACCTTTTTCTCTTTCCCAAGATAAAATAATCTAGGTATGTTTTTTCAGCAGAACTTTGAAAAAAATATATATCTATATCTACCTATCTGTCTATATATGTGTGTATATTTGCATATATATATATATATATATATATATATATATATATATATATACATATGTGTGTATGTGTTAGAAAGAAAGAAAAATGGCCTTTGATTTTTGAAAACTGGCATTATTGCTGTTCAGCTTTATTTTGGGTGTCCAACTGCACTGTGCGTTCTTCAGTCTTGTTTCCCTTTGGGTTTTGAAAACTGTTGCTTATACTTAGATTACATTTGCGTTTAATTCCTGAACTGCAATTACATATACACCCTTTTTCTTGCCCCACTTTCTTTCCTGCATTTAGGAAGGGTTGGGTGAGCAGATTATCGTTTTATCCATCTTTATCACACCGATTTAATAGAACTCCATCAAGTTAAACAAAGACAAACTGTAATTTAAAATCTGTGTACCTTATTTCTTCTCAGGGAACAGCTGCATTAAATATCAGAATGCTATTGAAAATTTTTGACTCTTTGAAGAGTTTGACTATTCAGAAATGATGCAATTCCTTAAAAATACAGGTTTTACTGTGTATGCATGGATGAGACGGGGAATTCATGAAGTATTGAAATGGCGTGATAGGGCAGAGAAATTATGCAAAAATGATTGCTCTACAGTTGAGAAACATGAGGAGAAGTTGAGCATCTACATGATGAATGTATTTATGACCATTAATATGGGCAGAACATGCTTTGGTATCTTCCCAGAAGTCTCAGGAGCTAAGCAGTTAGCTTAACTATGAAGAAAAAAGCCTGAAATGAGCCATGTACAGTTGATCAGGCTTGTCTATTGAAGGCCAGTGGGGGTGCAAGAGTGAAATAATTACTTAACAGCATGCAAACAATGTGAGAGGTGACATATCTTTCCCCCTTCCCTCCTTTTCCAGTGAGAGGTTTTTTTTTTTTTTTTTTTTTTTTTTTTTTTTTTTTTTTTTTTTTTTTTTTTTTTTTTTTTTTTTTTTTTTTTTTTTTTTTTTTTTTTTTTTTTTTTTTTTTTTTTTTTTTTTTTTTTTTTTTTTAGTTAAGGCTCCACTGGGGCAGGCAGCAGAGAAATTTGATTAAATGGATGCCTGGGGTCATGACCCTGTCTAAACGTTATGCAGCTCTCAGAATTAATCATGTTTTTCTTAAGTAAAATTTTTAACTTTGCTGTACATAAGGATGAGTACCTGTGAACTATGTAGTACTTTGGTTGTAGTCCAGCAGGAAGCTGTGTGAGTATTCTGTTTACAGAAAAATAACTGTGAAGGAGAAATTCTTCTGGAATAGTAGGAACCTGTAACATTATTTCATATTGTTTTATGAGACTTTTGTTGGATAATGGCCAAATCCAGCGATATTTGGAGCTCCATTAGAATTCACTAGGACTAATTTATTGTAAATCACTGTTGAAATTGATCTAAGTATTTAGAAAATATTTATAATCATTGTATTTGGTGTGAGGTTCCTGCATTTAGATACTCTTTTTGGCTGCTTTTATTTTTGGCTAGTATTTTAAAGTTGCTTAGATGAGATTTTCCTGGGGAACACTATAGGTTTAGTAAAATAACTAAGAATAGTGGTCACTGGTGACTCAAATAAAAGCCAAAAAAATTGGGAATTTCCTGGTGCCATAGTATAAAACAGAAGATTCCCTTTACTTGGAAAACTTCTTTGTTATTAATTATTATTTTAATTAAAAGAAAAATTTGTACAACTAGATAATTATTTTCCTGATAGAAACTTAGTAGAGAATAAAATTGATTGGAGATCATAAAAATTATCGAATCTTACCTGTTACAAATAAAAATGCTTTTGTAGAATGTGGACTGCTACATCAAGACCTTTTTAAACTTAAATGATAAAGTAAGCAGGTTCCAAATGATTGAAGTTAACCAACTATTTATGTTTTTGAACCTTGTTGACATGATTTTAATACATATTGATCTGGTTTCTTGCCCAACTTAATATAATAGGATAAACATAGATACAGCTATTTTTGAATGATTGCAATCTTAGAATCTCTGAATTGTCATTCTAATCAGCATCTCTGACTGCACCATAATATGGATAAATTATAGAAAATCTAAAGTTGTTGAAAGTGAATATGTAGTATGAAATAGTAACTAATATATAAAATCTCTTAAAATTTTAAGTATTGTATTGCTAATGATATTACATAATTAAATAAATTGTGTTGTTAATTACAGTAGTTAATTAAATTACACATAAGATATTAAATTTGGTTCTTTGGATGTAGGGCATGTTTGTATATTTTTATAAAGTATGGAGGTAAATGTGTTACAGTAATTGCAGACAATAATATATGAGCACTTAATAAATCTCAAGTGAGAAGCACTTTCTCTTGAGATGAAAGTATTGTGAGTGATGGTGGATTGTTTTGGTTTGTTTGACTACAGTCCTGTGGAATTTAGTTTCTCCTTTGTAATTTGAACATCAATGGGTTGCTTCATTTCAAATACAGGCAGTTCACTTGGATTAAGTGTAATATTTATTCTTGTCATTTTACTTACATCACCAAACTCCTTCAATACTATGAGAGTGGAAGAAGATAAACATATTTTCTTTACTATAGAATTATTGACCAAGAGAACTCTAAAGGATGAAACAACAGCTTTATATATTGTTATGAATGTAAAATTTCCCTCAGATGTCTCTTAAGTTTGGAAAGTGACTGGATCATGGAGGTGCTGTACAATTCAGGTGATTAATTCATGATTTAATGTATTGTTAGGAGTCCTGATTGGAACGCGTCATCTAGAAGGGTGTGTTCGTGTTACCAGCCCCTCCCTCTCTCTTTCAACTTTCTGGCTAACATGGGGTGAGCAGTTTTCCTCTGCCATGCCCTTCAGCCATTGTCTTTTTTGCCTTTAAGAGACCAACTACATGAACTGAGATCTCTGAAACTTTGAGCTAAAATAAACGTTTCATCTTTTACGTTGTGGCTGTCAAGTACCATGTCCTAGAGGTGACAAGGAACTAGAGGAACTGACTAAGACAAATGTGGAATTGGAAAGCTACTTTCAAAGCCTACTCACTTTACCATGGAGCTTGCATGACAAAGCCAACTGTTTTTATGGTAATACATCATTGGATGAAAGACTTAGCAAGCTACTACTGTTGAGACATTTACAAAAGGTGAGGCTGCTGGTGCCATTAAGTGTAGACTGTCATCAGTAAAAGCTAACCAAATGGGGTCAGTTATACTTCTTGATGGCAACTGGATTTCAGAATTCTAGCTGGGTCACTTGAATAGCATTCTAGACAAGTGTTCATTTTTGAAACCTGGTTATTACCTTTGGCTTTAGAATTAAATACATAAAATTATGGTATAAATCACTCAAGAAAGAGACAGAAACAATTTTGTATACAGTCTAATTGTCCCTGATGGTTCCTGCCCTCCAGGCTGTCATTGCTATCATATAGACAGTTTTATCTAAGCTCCTCTTTTACAGAAAGTGATAAATAACAAGAAAATGTGTGTGTTGGGTTTTCATGGTAACTATTATCCTTTCTGTTAATTGTATATGAAATGTTGGTGTTAAATATTCACTGTCAATCACAGCTTGAAAATAAGATTAATATTAGATATTTTATTATGTATTGTATGTGTGATGGATTTGACTTGAGGAAGGAAAGGAGACGTGACCCAATTCCGAAATCTTGTACTTCTGAAGCCTGTAGGTGCTTGTATTTGTGATGACACCTGTGTAGAGTGAGCGTCCTGAGGCCCTGGCAGGTCCTGAGCAGCAGGAAATACAGTGGAATAGCATTTCCTTTCTGAGGTTATAAGAGTCAGTTTGAAAAAAAAATTCACCAACATGGGAATTTTCTGTTTAAATGTTGATTAATGTGAAAATTAACCTTCGTGAATTCTCACATTTGCCTGAATAGTATGATGATGAAAGCTTCATTGTGAACTTTTGGTAATATTTTATACTAATTATGTCTATGGTCACTGAGTTTACTATGCAGAAAATGACACAACAGTGGGAAATTTTTATGTCATATTGGTATATATGCCTTACTATTCTGTGGTATTTATTTCTACTTTTTTATAACAACGAATACACAATGCTTTTATTCTGAAAATAGTTTGGACTTTAGGCAGAACTCAGCAGTTAAAACAGTTGCCAAGGCCTGAGTTTGATTCCCCAGTACCACATAAGCTGGGTGTATTGGCACACACCATCACTCAGTAGGTTGAAGCAGGAGGATTACCATGACTTGCAGGCTAGCACAGGCTATGTAGTGACTTGAGGACCAGCGTGGACTGTGGAGCAAAACTCTGTTTAGAAAAGAAAAAAGAAAAACGAAGAAATAACTTGATTTTTTAAAAAACCAGCAATATATACTTGATAAATATTATTTTCTGGAGTACTAAATTGTATCAGACAATAGTAATAGTTAATGGCATACAACTGCCAGCTACTGTTTCCTTTTCTGTAAGATCAAACTTTGTGTTTAAGAGTGTATACAAGAGTTAGTGTAATCCCTAATGAATAAAATGAGGAAGATTTTGAATATTGTCCCATCTTTATGACTGAATTCAAATTCTTAATGAGAGTTAGCCAACAAATTAATGATTAACTATAACTTCAAGTACTAATTTGTATGTATATGTTCAGAATATATATTAAAACCATTTTGAGTTCCTGAAAGGAGTTACAGACACATAATACTGATATCTCTAAACCACAGGAACTTGGAAAATGTTGCATTGTTAGAATGAGAACATTAACTATGATAATAATGGTTATAATGATCAGAAATTTCTTAAAAGACAAAGTGTTAAGTTTTGAATACTTCTTTGACTTTAGTGTTTGATTGGGAGTAGAAGGCTCAAATTCCATAATGACAGATTAAATAAATCAGTACAATATACTATAATAAGTTAGCTTCATTCTATCAAATTTATAAGATTATATACAGAAAAATCTATCTGAAGAAAGCTAAATATTTGTTCATACTCTATAATTTGCTTCATTCTACCATTTAAACCAAACTTTAAGTAATTTATGCTTATTAGTTTTCCACTGATCTTTTGCTGTGACTAGTTACTTTACAAATTGATAACTTATTTACTCTTCTGCAAAGAAAAGAACACATACAGGAAATACTTCATTACTTGCAGTGTTCAAAATCCAGGAATAGGCCACTCTATGATTTGATGTTTCTAGATGTACATTTCTTACACTTACAGTTTTCTTCTTTTATTTTTTTGATTTACATTTTTTACAAGTTTTATGCTGAGCAGCAGTTAGTCTCATTTTCTGTATTCCCAAATACAGTAAAACTTAAACTAAAAAGTAACTACATATTTCAAAACCTTGAACACTTAAAATAAAATACCCTACTGGTTAATTTCAAGTGCTGTTTGTTTGAAAGCCTCCCTTTTACTGTAGAGAAGGTGCAGTAGTGACTAACTCCTTATGTTTGTGTGATTTCTCCAGTCAGTACATGGGAAGGAACAGCTTTGTTGATTTTCTCACACTCTTAACAGTAGCAAGTGTGGCTGGTTATTTAGTCTGAACTGGAAGCAAGAGGATTGTGAGGATAGCCTGAAAGCTACAATGAGAATAATGAATAGTGGACAAGTAAGTCCAAATATAGGCAAAAGGTGCCCTGAGACTAATCCAATGAGCTTGGCACTTCTCTGTACAATTCTTCTCTCTGTACTAATTAAAAAACAATAGATATTTGGGAGAAAGTGGTGAATGAGAAAGAAAGGAAAATCAGTAATGTCAATCTAGATTAAAATGTTAGCTCTTTGATAATTAGAATAAAATTAAATCAAAGTTAAATAAAAATATAAATTTCACTAGCTGGCAGAATGCAAAACAAGGAATATCTTTAGATATGGTGAAATCTCTCACAAAACAATTATAATATTTAGTGATTGTAAGCTTATTCTTTATAGCACTACTTTACAAAAAAATCAGATCCAGAAAATTTACCAGTTTGGATATTGAAATTTTGAAGTTTTATTTCTCGAATGAAGTAGAGCTCATATAGATCTATTTATGTATGCCAAATGAGAGGAACTAAACAAACTCCTTTTAATTTTAGAGTAATATACATCCTTCCAAGCCACACCCTCCATAACCCACCACAACCCAGGTAGCCATTATATCCTCAGGAATCTGCCACTCCTGACAGCATGTGAAATTCACACATAATCCACAAAATCCAGATGCCTGAGGCTTTTGGGGGACATTCCAGATTCAAACTCTAACACTCATTTTGCCAGAAAAATATTAATAGTTACCTCTCTTATTATTTTCTCAGTGCTAACGAGCATATTGATATATTTTGAACTCAATCAATATAGATAGCAACTCATGAAATAAAAACTGTTGCTATTCCCATTTTACATATCAGAAAATGGAGGCACAAGAAACTTAAATTACTTGCTTATAGTCACATTTTACTAAGCAGCTGGGCTGGGATTATGCACATGTTTGCAATTCTGACTTCAGAGTCCATGATCTGGATCCCTGGCCCTGCCTGCCTCTGAGATTTAGTATAAATTTGCCAGAAAGTCCCAAAAGGGAAAGAAAATAATCTCAAAACCTGAAATCATTATTCAAACTTCTTTCTAAAATATTTTTTAAATGCTAATTTCATGCCCCACCATCCCATGTACCTGGTTAATATTTTTACTTATGAGGTTAAATGAAACTCTGGAAAAGAGACACTAAGATTGTAAAATATTTTCACAAGGATTTCTTCATATTTTATCAAGAACATAATATCCTCACAAATGCTTTAATGTGCTTTGATAATTTAATTTTGAAATCCTTTTTGAAGTGATGTGGAAAAGGGTTTTTTTAGTACCTTAATACCTGCAGAGTTAGAAGAAAATCAACAACAAGTGTCTTTGGCTTGGATGATTTTCCTAAAATTCCTTATAGTATTGGTGATTTAAGTGCTGGCTTATGTTTATTTATTTATTTATTTATTTGGTCCAAGAAGATAAGTATAAATTCAGTAGCTGCTGTAAAGAGCCTGCATTATAGAGCTATTAAGTCTGCAAAGTATTGAAAAGGGTTGTTGCAGGGGGCACTTTCATGACTTGTACTTCAGACAGCAAGCTTTAAGTAATAATCTTCAATCTGAAATTAGAGACTTGGTCCTCTTAGCTACTGGTCTCAGTATAATATCAATTCTGTTCGGCATCATCTGTCCCGAACAGGGTTACTTTAAGTTTAGTAAACTACATCCATAATCTTCTATTCATTCCCAATGGGAAAAAATCCATGTCTTTAAAGGTGGCGTTCTGCTGCTATCACCTTTGTCTAGAGCAAAAAAGAGAATGTAGACTAAATAGAAGAGCGAATAAAGTGACAATAATTCTTTTGGCATTGTTTTTTCTTTTTCCCCATTTTTTTTTTTTTTTTTTAGAGAGTTCAAGAGTCAGGGCAAGCAAGGTAGTTAAAGATTCAGCGGTGAGTATTTATGTTCCTGGAAGATGTAGTGAAGACTCAGATCATTATTTTAAAAATTTGTATCTTTGAAGGAATTCATTCATCAGAAATAGCAATCTGCAAGTTCTTAATAAAGTAGGCTCAATCAGAAGCTCCTCAGAATTCTGTGTAATTGAAATCTGCATCATGTTGGAAGTTGAGGTCCTCTTTTGTTCCTTTCCACCTTTCCCCTAACGGACTTGTTTTCTAGATCTTTAGGCTTGAGCTTTTTACTTTCGTCTTTTCTTATTCAGCCAAAATATGAACAAGACTTATCAACTTTTATTCTTCAGTCTTTAAGGAAATTTTGCTTTTCATCCTCATGTGTATTTATTATTTCAAATCAAGAACTTCGTTTAAAAGTGTCTAGTCAGGTTTCTGTGCACTGCTACTTTCTCATGTGAGCTAACACAGGAGTTGGACATGTTCACCTCAAACCGTTTGCATCCCATCGCTCCTGCACCCTGTGTACCTATGGTCACCAGTCTGACCACGTCTGTTAGATCTTCGTGGCATTCTTTATTCCAAGGAAGCACATTCACAACTCCACCATTTTTCCTCTGGTTAAACTCATCTTATGGGCCTTCATTTCTAGGCCCATAAATCTGAATCAATCTCAACTATCTTAAGTGAATGCTGCATTGCAAGTATTGTGTTTTCTTTTGTTGTGGATTTAATGATAATTGATGATGTTCTTTGGGTACTCTGGAGTAACTATGATCAGGAAATTCAGAGATTTACATGAGGATGATGTATTATATTACTTTCATTTTAATCTTAAATCATTAAGCCTTTCGAGGAATATTCTGCTTTTCTATAAAGTTTTACTCCCCTTTCTGTCAGAAAGGGGGCTACATTGAACTTTAACTGATCAACGTTGCTAGGAATCAGTGTTCTTAACTGGATGAACTTGACACATTAGCTGTGATTTATTTATCCTTATGTGCTGAGGAAATGAGAAGTGTTGTGTTTATGTCCCACCTTTTTACAAAGCCAATACAGCACATTGCAATTGCTCCATGAGTTTAGTATTTCACACATAAAATGATGAGAGGCAACAATGCAAGTTGTCTTTAGTGACAGATTTACTGAAAAGAATTAAATTGGTATCTTTAAAATCATTGCATAAAAGCAGGCTGAAAAAAGGAAGAAGAAGGAAAGTATAGAACCGAAAGAAAAGATGGAAGACATGGGAACAAGTTAGGAGAAAGAAATGAAGGAAAGAAAGAAACTGAATTAAGGACAGAAAGAAGAATCAGAGTTGTTACTTTCTAAGTGTAAACACAATTCTCCAGTATCATTGAAGTTTTATTCAATATTACTTGAAAAATTAGGTTTCTTAGAAAGTGTATGGACCACACACCCTCAACATGTAAGGGCTGCCTGACAAGGCAGGGGTGGATGTGTGCAATTCTCTTATTTACATAGAATGCAGACATTTTCTTTACAAAATGAGATAGCCTTACCTTTGTTATTCTAGTGTATTTTAATTTACAGTTTTGCTGTGGACAGTTTCAACAGGTTATTTAAAGATTCTGAAAATAAATAGAAAAAAGAACACTTGGTGGTAGCAATCTACATTTCATATATTATATGATTGAGGTGATTAAGTGTTGCTGGACAACAGAAAAAAAAGAATAAAAATGCTGGATACTTTATTGATGTAGAATCTATGGGAGTAACAAAGATAAACTGAGCTTCTGAAGTGAATCTGCTTACATTTCTAAAGGATGTTAACCAGACCATAATAAAATCAAGTACCAGTAACATCAAAGAAGATACCCCTCTTTTCCAAATCTCCTGTTTGTTAAAATACTTTGATTTAAAAACATATTTTACTTGTGTACTAGTACACAGTGCACAATAGCATGTCATACTCATGGTCAGGGTACAAACTCATTCTGTTTTCATTTCTTCATGTGTAAAGTGTGGAGGCCAGGGTTTTATTTGCTTTGGCAAATACTCCTTGGTAAAAATAATATAATCTAATGTTAATTGAATTACCCTATTCCTATTTTCACAGGAAGTGTTACTTCCATATCTCAGGGCAAACTTAAAGCCTTTGATTTTCTGGAAAATCATCCATACACTGTCATTTAAAAAAATGATGTAAGTTAGAGCTGAGAGTGTCATTTTGTTTTGAGGGTAAAGTTCTATGAAATAAGACAGCACAGATTAGAGCAGTATGTTTCACTTTCATCTTAAGATAAAATTCAATAAATGAAACAGCTGACTTGAACCGAAACATGTGCTATCTCTGTACTACAAATCTGTTTCTTATTTTCTATTTTCTAACTATATATCTAAAGCATTGGTTCATGAAGTTATTACAGTGTTCTTTTCCCTCATCTATGTAACATGTTTTCTGGTAAAGATAATTTAAAATTCTCTCTCTCTCTCTCTCTCTCTCTCTCTCTCTCTCTCTCTCTCTCTCTCTCTCTCTCTCTCTCTCTCTCTCTCTCTCTCTCTCTCTCTCTCTCTCTCTCTCTCTCTCTCTCTCTCTCTCTCTCTCTCTCTCTCTCTGTGTGTGTGTGTGTGTGTTTATTTGGTAATAGTTTTGTGTTCTGAGACTTTATGGGAAGAACTTGACCACATACAATCAATGAGAACATTGACCGTTTCATTTGAGAGTTGAGTGTACTCTCTGCTACTTTACAAACAACTATTGTAATAGTTCTTAATTAGAAAAATAAGTACACTTTAGTATGGCTTATTTTATATTTTAATATCCTAAAATTTCAGTACTCTATAGAAATAATGTTTAAAAGAAGAACTGATGATAATTTTAAACACAAAGCTGTATTCACAATTTCCTTTAAGGAATTATCAGTGTGAATAACAAAAGAGAAATGAAGATAGAGATTCTTTTGGTTAAAACTAGTCAGTCTTGACAAAATTCTACGATACTCATCAGGAACCTTTTATTTAAGCAATTTTAGTTATTACAATTGCTTAGAAGAATAACAAATGAGGGAAACGATTAATTTTCAAATTTTTATTATTCCATTAGTATGGTATACTCTGTCTCTTAAAGTATTGGTGCTAATCACAATTTAGATTTTCTCTTAACCTCAGTAGAATACTTGAAGTAGTCAGAAAAGACAATTTCGTCTCCATATCACTTTCTTCTTTCCCTATAACACATGGCTACACATAGACACACACATGTGTGCACACATGGGCAACCCCCCACCCCCACAGCCCACAGACCATGCTATTTTTTTAGTTACAGACTCATTGTGGGAGGTTTGTCTCTTCCTAGTTAGAAACGTGAAATCCATCCAACCTGATTCTTAAGTTCACATGCTCATTCCCTCTCTCTGCTTTTGTCTTCGTGGTCTTCAACCAGATGAAAGCCAAGCTAGTGTACAGCTCATTTTCTCATTATTGATTTCATACAGCAGCTGCCAGCTATTTAACTTGTTCGTTTATATAACCCTCTGGGCAACTTTGAAAAAGTGCTTTTCTTTGACCATCTGCTTAATATGATTGTTTTAATAATTAAAGATTTACCATTCCTTTTCAAATAAACATACATTTTGCTATTACAGCTGAGATATCAAAATTTTGGATTCAAATGCAGAGGTGTCTCAATTCATTTTTTTAGTACCAAATACTTAGGGGCACTAGTACTTTTTTCTTCCCTTCTCCAAATAGTTTATTCTAATAAGAATAGTTTCTTACTATTTACAATTTAATGTTTCTGTTTAAGATCTTATTTCACCCTCACCCTTTGCTTACAGCTGCTAAGAATTAATATTAATTCTTGAGCCTGATGACAGTTAATTTTAATCAATGCACAAGTGGTTTTTGAACATATATTCAAGAAGACACTTGAGCCCGATGCGATCATATGACCGCTCATTCTAATGAATGCAGATAAATTTCCAGGGAGAATCAAGTTCATAGCATCTGCTTGCAGCTCTGTTTACAATTTCAGCAGCTCACCATCTGCATTTTTCTTAGGTGAAGGCCAGTTCAGATTAGGGAATCTTACCATCTTGCAGTATTGCTAAAATTGACATGCTTTGCCATTAAGCTTATGAAAATGCTCTTTCTTATTTTTCTTTATCTATTATGGTAGACCAATACTTTGTGATATTTTCTCAAGATGTGCAGGTTTTTGACCTTGAGTATTAGAAGTGCATTTACTGGGAGTTAAATGAAGACATTTAGCGATTATTGTGCGTGACATCGTCATAGTTTATTCAAATCTGAAGACGGATGCAATTTCAATTTGCCCTCTTCTTGAAGGCTCTGGTTAGACTTAAAACACTCCAGTGACTTTCTTTATTACTTAGAATGTTATTTGGAAAATATTTGATAAAATTTACCTTTTGTTTCTAGTGTGCTTTAAAACTGACCTGAAAAAATACAGTCATGTATGGTGAAAAGATGTATTTCATTTTTATGCCACTTTTATCCTGTTATCAGTGTAGGGGCAGATGGGAGGCACTCTAGCTGAGTTTTTAAGCCTGATTAGAAGCTTTATGGGTAGACAAGGTGTGTAGATGGTGAGATTTCAGACAACAGGAACACTAGATTTATGGACGGCTCTCTTTTTTATCTATACTTTTTCATCTTTCTTCTTGTACGCCTGTAAACTCCCTTCTCACTGCATATTCCTCCTTTACTCTTGAAAGATTTTGTTATGGATTATAGTTTGTAAAAACACAGGTATAGTCTATTATTTGATATTTGCTGAATACCAGTGTTTCAGTACATGAAACATCTTGTTAGAAATATCTCTATTATTCACCAAGTTGTAAAACAGAAATGTGTGCTCTAGTATGAGTTCTGTAAATATGTTTCTTCAAGTTATTTTCCACTGTTTAGAAAGCTGTTTAATTTATAATAATATTCTAGGTAGATTTAGTTGAAATACATTTCTGTTTTCCAAATTATCCTGACCCATCTCTTTTACGCACACACACACACACACACACACAAACACACACACACACAGGCACACACCTATACACATGCACACTCGCATGCACACAGACATACATGAGATGGCCAGCAGTTACGGAGTTGTGGCAAGGTCTCTCCTGCTCTGCTGCTAACAGATAACTTTTTGTTATCATTGAGATATCCATAAACACTAGCAAACAAATCCATTGGGAATATCTCAGCCAGAAGAAATGTTCAGAAGCAAAGTCAGAAAAAGAAGTTATGGAAAAAACTGTTTAGGTGCTCTTTCTTCCTCTCAGTTCATCTTTGATTTTCCTTCATTGATAAGAAAAAATTCTAATCTGTTTTACAAGTGGCTGCTGAAATGATCCTTTAGTGTACTGATCAAGACAGAAATTTCATGTACGGTCTACATAACACCAGTTTTCATTGGCTTCCATTTGATATATGCTAATAACTAAATAATGGAAGTTGATTGGAACATTGAGCTTTTTGAATAAGTAGCTAGGCTTGCAGAATATCATTGAAGGTTTTGTTTTTCAAGCTTTTAGATCAGATTTACAACATCAATAAGCCAGTGTCACAGAGCCAGGTTCCATAACAAGTGGGAAGCGAGACATGCAAGAGAGTGTTATATATATTAGTCCAAAATGTATCACTGGGGAAGGGAGAAATAAGACCATTATTATTTTGACTTATGTATATATGTTTGTGTGCTTAATTAAAAATGCCTTAAGTTAAATTTATTAGATACATTAATTATATTTGTTTTGATACTGATGCTGACTATAAATTCTATAATCAATTAGAAATAAAATATAAAGCCAACCGGGGAGTTTAGATGAAAGGAGATCATATTTCTAGTTTCAAATGAAAGGTCACTTGTAACCTGAGCTACGTTTTGAAACTATATATTAAAAATCCATGATCTGTGACAGTCGGTATTAGTTTAGAATGCATAATTTTGTAATATCATTAGACCAAACAGAGGAAGCATAAGCTTGTATGATCACATAGGAAAAATTAAAAGGAAGGTAATAAAATATTAGGTCCAAATTTCAGCTGATCAGAATATTTTCTTCTGTTCGTCTAAGTGAATGAATTTGGTTTGTAGGTTTATTTTAGATTTGTAATTTCTTTAAGATTGTTTACCTGGAATGAAATATTCATCATTTATATGGCATTCAGAATAACGTATTATACACACCTACATGTCTTTTGTTCCTTTAGGTGTTATACCACTCTGAATTAAAATAATACAAATATAGCTGTTTCTGTACCATTATCACTGAGTGATCCATTTCCTAAGCATATTCCCCCTGTGTAGTACACTTCTATCTCGTTGAACATTTTCTATAAAACATTGTAAGAGTGGAATGTGGAACATGAAGGTGAACTATTAAACACAAGCACGCATTCAAGCACATAGATTTAAGTGACCATTTATTGCGGGCCTTTTTCCCCCAAGAAAATATGACCATTGAATGTTTCCCTATATGAGGAACCTATAAAGAGTTATGGCAGTACACCTTAACCTTTTATCATATCAACATAATACATGCTGTCAATAGCTCTGACAACATGTCAGGTGACAGGAGCTCTGTGGTGATACTTACACGACAGTATGTCTTTGTTCCAAAAGCCCACAGCTAATGTATATATTCCTTTTTTGATCTGAGTATATCTCCTATCTTTTCCTGAAAAGAAATTGGATCATTCTTCATTACCTGGGAATTGAAAAATTTTTACAAGCCATATTTAAACAATTTTTTCAACAAAATTCAAACTCAGATGTATAAGGTGTAATAAAATGTTGAATGTTTAAAAACTATTACAAATACTTTGCCATTAATTCCTCTTGTGCTCAACACACTTATGCCAGTGTTGTGGCCACTTTCTGAGTCTTTAGTTGCACTGATGTGGCTGCCTCAATGTCCAGAATTGATTCAAAATGCTTACCTTTTGGGGGCACAATGTGCCAGATCCAGGGAGTAAGGTGGTAGGTAGTTGGATGAGGACACACAAAAATATTTTAATATGCCTGCCTTTCCATCAGGTGTGACTCCCGCAGGCAGTAGCATTCATTGTATATTTTTTATCATACCTGCCTAAGACACTCGTGAAAGAGGACTTATAGCTCTGATTCAGAAAGTGAAAAATATAAGTGTGGCTGAAGGCAGAGAGAGTATTTTAATAGGAATCAATGGTATCATGTCTTTTTCTATAATAAATTATTTAACTTCAACTTTCACCATATATTTTGATCATTCTTTCTATAACTACTGAATGACTTATTCAAAAACAAGTTTTACCCTGATGATATTAAAATTAGTAAGACTTACATAGTAAAATATCTTTTAGCAGTATTTCAATGTTGATTTTTGAGTGACGATTCAGAATGTGTACTGTTTGTTGCTGAGCGTATGCTGAGGTTGAGTTATGATAGACGCTTTGATGAACACTTGAAAGAGTTAAGGACACAGACAACCTAAAACCAACTTCCAAAAATGAGGCCGGGTGTGTTGGTTGATGCCTGTATCTTCGGTATTCAGGCAAAACTGGGCAACCTAGAGATGTAACAAGACTCTGGCTAACACAAAACAAAACAACAAAGCAAAACAAAGCATAGAGGAACAAAAAGGATTGAGAATGTGGCTCACTGCAAAGGCTGTGGGTTCAGCCTCCAGTGCTGGTGTCCAAAAAATAAATCGATGACAGATCAGTGGCCCACTTATTAATGTGTTAAAATTTGAAACATCCCATAACCATACCTGTTTTTTTCAACATTTTTCCCAGCAAAAATTATGGAACTTGTATAATTCTATATATTTTTATTTTCTGTGTTGACATATTGCCTATACTCTTTGTTTCAATTGGGATGGTTAAAGTTGCCAAAAGTAAATTGTGAAAATTACTTGATAACATAGGATTTTAATATGTAGTTAAAATTTTAATACATGGTGAGTATGATGATTATTGGAATAATGATATTTTTTCAGCTCACACATGAATTTTACTGTTGAATAATTTTATGCTATTATTTGATTTTACTGTTGAATATTTTTATGCTATTATTTGATTTCAATGTTTCAAAAAGAAAACCCCAAAACTTTTGTTGAATTTCATCCTGATCAAAAAGTTCACATGACATAAAATTTAACTTTTTTTGTAAATACATGAATTCCAAATTCTGTAACATCTCAGAACCGCAGAGTTTGGGGAACTAGCGAGCGTCCATGTTCACCCTTTTCCTACCTGACCATTGCCTCTTTTTCTGCACTGACCTTCATGTTAAGCCTTTTTATGTTATTACATTTTTGCATTTTTTATAAGGTGGACACCCGTCTATAGTCAGTCTTTTATGGTTGCTCCCTTTCACTAAGCATCATTGACTCTAAGACCCATGCATATCCATGTTTATAGCAGCATAATTCATAATAGGCAATTCCTGGATACAACCTATCTGCTCATCCATACAGGAATGGTTAAAGAAAATGTGGTACCTATACACTAAATGGAATACTATGCAGCCATAAAGGAAGATGGATACACCGTGTTTGAATGAAAATGGGGCCACCTGGATTCAAAACTTTTTGATATATTACAATTAAATTTATCATTCTAGGGATTTAGTTGTGTCTTAGTATGCTTAATCACAACAAGCCTATTATTTATTCTGATAATACTTTACCAGTCTGTAAAATAAAATAGTTTCATAATTAAGTATAGTGTTTGGGGACTTTTGCAAATTGAAAAATGTACAATAAGTTTATTTGTTGCTATTAAGACTTTTTATTATTAATAGCTAAGACATATGAGCATATTTAAAGATGTACTTATATAAAGGTAGAAACAATAAAATCTTGTCTTCTGTGCAATATTTTAACATGATATGAAACTTATGTTAACTTAGATCATTGGAACGAAAAGCAAATATTTTGAAATGAAAATTCAGCTAAGCAGCAGAAATAGAATAAAATATATTATCTCTCTTCTAGTTAATGAGTACAATTTGGCTGATGCAAACATTTATTTTGCAGAATTTAAGAATTATTAATTTGAAGACTTCATATTTTAAAAGTCAGAACTAAAAAAAATTAACTTATCCGATGTTATTTTTTGAGAAAGGGTTGTGCTCTGTAGTCTCAGTGGTCCTGAATTCCCTATGGGATCCTGGCTGGCCTCAATCTTAGAGCAATCCTGCCTCAGACTCCTGAATATTGGGATTACAGATGGTTGCCATTGCTCCTAGTTTATGTAGTGGTAAGAAAACTGAATCCAGGTCCTTGCACTTTAACCATTAAGCTATTTACCCAGCCCCACAAGGTGTTATCTTAATAGTTATAATAATGATAACTTTGTAGGAGTAAACAAATAATTGGTTCATATTAGTAAATCTCTATTACCTTCAAAAGAATAAACTTATATAAGAACATACTAAAATTATGTCAGAAAAATAACGTTTCTTGCTGTTACTTAGAAATATTTATTGCCTGTTTAAAAAAGTGACAGTATCCAGAAAAACCTTGCTAGATACTATTTAAACCTAACTATTTAAATAAAAAAATATTTTGAGTATTGCCTCGAAGTTAGTACAGCTCAGAGTCAAGATTAGGTATAAATATTTGATATAGTGTTAGATATAAATTCAGAAAGAAAGTGATGATTTTATGACATTAATATTTGTATTATAAATTATGAAAATATATACATACACAAATCAGCTGACGAGGAGATAGTTTAGAAATAAAATTTTAAAAAATTATCAATATATAAAGATGATATAACCAAAACCATTAAAAATTTTAAGTAAATATAAGATGATATACTTAATAAAATAGAGAAATTTAAAGCAAGTGATTGTTTTAAAAAGCAATTCACAGAAATACAAAACATTCATATCTGTAATATCTGCTACGTGACTGTTTACATATCAAAACAGTCTTATCTGTTACATGACATAGTGTTTGTTCACAAATAAAGGAAAGATTCTAATTTCATATCATTCTTTCACTGTATTCTTATAAATGTCCTGAGTAAAATCACAACGTGAATTTACATAGTTTCTTACATACTTAATCTCTGCCTTTTCTAGCACCAGTGCAAACAGAAGTGTGTATCATTCCAATATGTCACCTCATTATTGAAATTTGCAAAAAGGCTAAAAAATATGCTGAAGAAGAAATAGACTGTTTAATGAATAGTACTAGGAAAACAGTTCACCCACATCTAGAATGATAGATGTAGGGTTATATTTTTCACCCTGAATTATTGTTAAAGTAAAATGTTTTTGGAGCTATAAACTAGTATAACCACCATGGAAACTTGTACAGAGATTTCTTGAAAGAGAAACTGAAAATAGAGATTCCATTTGGCCTATTCATACTTCTAATGTATGTCTTTCCAAAAGTGTTGAAAACATCATGTTACAGCGGTACATACATGCTCACTTTTTATAGCAGCACAATTTATAGTATCTAAGCTATGGAAGTGGTACACACACACACACACACACACACACAAGTACTACTCTGCTATAAAGCAGGACAAATTCAAATTATTTGTAGAACAATGAATGTAGTTTGACACTATATGCTAAACAAAATTAGACATAAAAGTTTAAACATTATGTTGTTTCTCTTATATGAAATATATATAAATCATTCAAAGGGCAAAATGAAATACAAATGACAGGAAACAAGGAGGTAGAGTTTGTGGAGATGGAAGAAGATTGGGGAAAGAAGTCAATGGGAGGACAGAAAAGAGAAACACAGCAAAAAAACAGTGGCAGGCTTGTATTTAACAGAGAGAACATTTAAAATAATGTTAAACAGAAAGAGAAAAAAAGAGGACTCAATATTTACAGGTCAATTATAACTCTTAATGTCAACAGTCTCAACTCACTAATCAAAAGGCATAGATTTACTAACTGGATTAAAGAAAACACAATCCAACCATATGTTGCTTGCAAGAGACCTTACATACATACATACATATATATATATATATATATATATATATATATATATATATATATATATATATATATATTCTAGGTGAAAGGATAAAGCTCCATATTCCACTTAATAGAGGATGAAAAGTGGCAGGAATAGCAACGCTTTTCACTAACAAAGTAGAGTTTAAACCAAACCTGGTCAAAAGAGACAAAGAAGGTTACTTCATTATCATAAAGGGAACAATCCAACAGGAGAAGCTGGTGATCATAAATATATGTGCCCCAACCAATGATTCACCCAACTACATAAACAAAAGCTGCTGTCCCAAACAGACAATATTCTAGGCCAAAAAATAAATGTAAACAAATATAACAAAATTGATATAATCCCATGTACTATGTTTGATTACAGTGGACTGAAACTAGAAATTCAACCATCATATATACAAAAGAAACTATTCAAACAAATGAAGTCTTAATAATATTCTTCTAATCAAACATTGGGTTACCGAAGAAATTAGGAAAGAAATCAGAGAATTCATAGAGACAAATGAAAGTGCATCCTAGTGCAACCTCTGGAACACAGTAAAGACAGTTTTAAGAGACATTCATCGTAGTCAAAGCAATCTTGAGTAACAAGACTAAGGCAGGCATTACAATACCAAACATCAAGCTATACTATAAAGCAATAGTTGTAAAAACAATTTGGTACTGACATAAAAACAGATAGACTAGTGGAACAGAATTGAGAATGCAGAGATAAACTCAAATACCCTCAACTACCTAATGTTCAATAAAGAAGCCAAAAACATACACTGGAAAAAGGACAGCCTCTTCAACAAATCGTGCTGGGAAAACTGGTCATCCACATGCAGAAGAATGAATTTAGTCACACATCTATCACCATGCACCAAAATCAAATCAAAGTTGATCAAAGACCTAGACATTAAAACTGAAATACTGAACCTTCTAGAAGACAAATTAGGCAAATATCTAAAAGACATAGGTGTAGACAAAGACTTTCTTGATAAGACACCAAACACAAAGGAAATTGCCCCAGTATTAATGAATGGGAGTATGTCAAGGTAAAAAAACATTGTGCACAGCAAAGAAAATTATCAACAGTGTAAAAAAAGAACCAACAGACTGGGAAATATTGCCCAGCCTGGTTTGATTCAGCCCAGCTCTCCCGCACTTGGCTCCTACGCCTCTTCTCTGCCCAGTGCCCCTGAGTGTGAAGTACCGTGTGTTGTCCACCTTCTGGCTTTGAAAGCTGCCACCATTTAGATCTGCTCTGGGAACTTTCGTATAGGAGAAGCAAAGTTACCTGATAACGCTGAGGAAAACATTAGCATCCCTCGTGCAGTTTCGAAGTTCATGGCTTAAAATCCTGGGACTTTGAGCTGGGTTCAGTGCACACACCTGTAATTCCAGCACTCTGGGAGGCTGAAGCAGGAGGCTCTCCAAGTATTCACCACCAATACCTCAGGTAGGAGGCTCATAACCGGAATGCACAGGGAGGAAAACTAAGCCCTTCAAAATCAAGGTCCCTGTTGAAAAATGGGGAAAAAATGAATAAGCAGTTCACAAGTGGAGAAGTCCAAATGGCCAATAAATACATGAAAAGATGTTCAACATCCTTAGCCATAAGAGTAATGCAAATCAAAACAACGCTAAGACACCATCTAACTCCAGAGAGATTGGCATATATCAACAAGTCAAATAGTAATCTGTGCTGGAGAGGCTGTAAGGAAAAAGGAACCCTCCTGCACTGCTGGTGGGAATGTAAACAGGTACAACCACTATGGAGGGCAATATGGAAGACTCTCAAAAGCTTGGGGAAAAAAATCTCCTTTGATCCATTGATAGCTCTTCTAGAGATTTCCCCAAAAGTATTAAAAACAACATATAACAGAGATGCATGTATACTCATGTTGATAGCAGCACAACTAACAATAGCTAAAATATGAAAGACACCAAAGTACCCATCAACAGACCAGTGGATACACAAACTGTGGTATTTATACACAATAGAATACTACATATCTATAAAGTCAGAGAGGTTGGAGGCTTTTGTAGGCAAATAGAGGCAACTTGAGACCATCATGCTTAATGGAGTGAGTCAGAAGCAGAAAGTGAAATATCAAATGGTTTCTCTGTTATGAGAAACCCAGAGCACAGTTATTTCATAAAACTTAATGTGGGAAATAATGGGAACACTGGGGGTTGTTGGGGAAGTGTTGAAGGGAGAGAGGGGAAGGATCTGTAACTTTGCCATGATATGTATGTACACGAATTGCTGAAGACCAATGAGAACTTTAAATTTTGCACTTACACATATTGATATAATGGGAAAAAAGAGACATTCATTGCCATAAATGTCCACATGAAAAGAACTGAGCAATCTCACATAAATAATTTTAGTAATACAACTCAGAGCCTTAGGAAAAGAATACTAAGCCAACTCCAATCTAAACGAAAGAGATTACAAAGATAAGATCAGAAATAAATGAAATTGAAATAAAAAATACAAAAATAAACAAAATAAGAAGTTGATTCTTTAGAAACATAAACAAGGTAGATAAACCTCTAGTTAAAGTCATAATAAAACAGAAAGAGAAAACCAAAATAAATGCAATTATGAATAAAAAAAAGGTGAAATTACAACAGAAAACTTGGAAATTCAAAGGATTATAAGTTATTATAAAAATTTATGCTCCCATAAATTTAAGAACCTAAAGGAAATGGATGAGTTCCCAAAAGAAATGGATGGATTCAATCTCCAGATTTGAAAGAAGAAATCAAGCATTTGAGTAGGCTGATATCCTGCTACAACACTGAGGAACAAACAAAAACACTTCCACCTAATAAGAGCCCAAGACCTGATGAATTTACAGAAAAATTCTGCGAGAAGTTCAGGGAAAATTTAATGCCAGTACTCAGAAAATTCTTTCAAGAAATCAAACTGCAATAAAAGTTGCCAAAATCATTCTTTGAAGCTAGCATAACTTTAGTACCAAAACCAGACAAAGACCCAATAGAAAACTGCAAGCCAATCTCCCTAATCAGTATCAATGCAAAAATATAAATATATAGAGAGGAAAATACATTGATGCAAAGATACTCCACAAAGTTTCTGCCAATAGAATGCAGCAAGTCTTAAAAAGAATATACACTATGACCAAGTGTGCTATCCATCATGACCAAGTGGGATTTATTCCAGAGATGCAGTGATGGCTCAACATACACAAAACAATCGGTTTAATATACCATATTAAAAGATACAAAGATAAAAATCATATGATTATCTATAGAGGTACAGGAAAAGCATTTGAAAAATCTGACACCCATTTATGATAATGACTTGAAGAAAATAGGAATAGAAAGACCTTACCTCAACCTGATCCAAGTCTTCTACAGCAACCTCTCTGCCTACATCTCCC
Source organism: Ctenodactylus gundi (assembly GCA_004027205.1). Lineage (NCBI taxonomy): Eukaryota > Metazoa > Chordata > Mammalia > Rodentia > Ctenodactylidae > Ctenodactylus > Ctenodactylus gundi. The sequence continues at coordinate 435,839 of PVKB01000626.1, read as the reverse complement.
CAAATGGGGAAAGACTGAAAGCATTCACACTAAAATCAGAAAAATAGATAAGAAAGTCTACTGTTATCCCTACAAATTCAATGTAATGCTTGTAGGAGCTATCAGGCAAGAGAAAGAAATGAAAAAATATGAATTTGAAGGGAAGAAGTCAAAATATCCCTATTAACAGATGACATAATATTCTACATTAAAGATTCCAGATATTCCACCAGAAGAGTTTTAAAACTAATAAATTAAGTAAAAGGTTATAAAATTAATACCCAGAAATCAATAGCATTCCAATATACTAAAAAAATACAATGAAAATGGTATCAAGAAATAAACCCCCTTTACAATAGCAACAAAAATAAAATACTTGGAAATAAACCTTACCAAAGGAGTGAAACAGCTATTCAGAGAAAAGTACAAAACCCAGAAAAAAGAGATTGAAGAGGATTTTAGAAAATGGAAATTCATCTTATGTTTCTGCATAGGAAGAATTAATATTGTCAAAATGGCCATACTTCCAAAACTGCTGTACTGATCCAATGTCCCACCAATCAAAATACAAAAGATATTTTTCAGAGAACTAAAAAAAAAAAAATCTAAAATTTAAATGGAGCTACAAAAGACTCAATTTCCAAAACAATCCTAAGTAATAAGAGGAAGAACAATTCCAGATTACAAAATATACTACAAAGGAACAGTGATTAAATCTACACGGTACTGGTACAAGAACAGACAAGAGGACCAGTGGGACAGAATTGAGAACACAAAAACAAACTCAAACACCTTAGGCATGTGATTTTTTGATAAAAAGGGCCAATACGATCCATTGCTGAAAAGACAGCATCTTCAGCATATGAAGCTTAGAAGACTGGATTACCACATGAAGGAGAATTACATTAGATCTATATCTGTCACCACAAACTAAAATCAGATCAATATGGTTCAAAGAACTGAATATCAAACAGAAACATGTAACTCACTGGAAGACAAACTAGGAAAAATCCTAGAAAACATAGGGACAGGAAAGGACAGATCACCAGCTGCAAAGAAATAACAGCAAGAATCCACAAACTAAATAATGGCATAAAGAGCCCTACCATGAGAGAAAGGGTCAGAAAAGAGGTAATAAGTTCTCTGGAAAGGGAAGAATCTCTGAGCATAGGAGGGGGGAAGTGAGAGAACAAGGGTAGAGGGAGGGAAAAAGCGGCCAAAAGTGGTATAGATGGTCATTGTCCTTTTAAGCCTCTTGTTTTCAATGTGTTATTGATTCTGTAATTCCTGCATAATAATATAAAATAAATAAAAGAATTTATACCTATTGGAAAGATATTTCCTTAATAAATACATTCTAATTGCACATATGCAAATGGATGGTATTTTGTTTTTTATTTTATTTTTTCCTTGGGTTTTTGCCTTTATTAGCATATATTTGTGGTACATTATACTCAACTTGAGGAGCTGGTACATTTGTATATCTCATCTTGATCATTTTTACTTCCCTTCCTGCTTCTCACCTTCTCACTTCCCCACATCTCCTTTCCTTTTCCACAAAATCTCTTAGTACTTTCTTCCATCTATCTTTTGTTTTGCTATTTTACTTTTTATATTTGAATACATCAGAACCTTGTGGTTTTCGTCTTAGGTTCTTTATTAAGCATTATATTTGCTTGTGTTGCTTTAAAAAATTAGCGAAGTTGAAATTTACTTTAGGTCTTATTGCTTATTTTTTTGGAGAGATAAAGGAACTTGCTCTGTAGTCCTGGCTGGTCCTGAATTTACTAGGGAGCTGAGGCTGGCCTCAAACTCACTGCAAACCTCTTCAGCCTCCCAAATGAATACAGAGATTATCTGCGTGCCAAATCCGCCCAGTTTATGTGATACTGGGAATTTAAACTCCTGGTCTTGTGCTTACTAGGCAAGTGCTGTAACAGATGTGATATTCCTCGAGGCCACTTATTCAATTTTTAAGGTATTCTGAGTACTTTGAGTGAATATTGAACATTTTCTTTTTTTACAATAGCATATCTTTTAAATATTGCATTAAAATACTTTGATCATGTAAATGTCCTTGTTGATACGGTCATATGATGATATAGTGAAGTAAATGGTATAATGATATTTGAACCCTTATCAAAAATTTTCCAGAAACACTGCTTGCTTTTACTTTATTGCAAGTATGCACAATCTCCGTTTGTTATTTCCTTTCAGAAAGTATTGCATAAAAATCAAAACGAAAATATAAATGATGACAAGTAATTATAAATCTACATTTTCTTCTTAAGAAAGTTGAAAAAATCTTGGAGTTTTAGTATTAAGTTCTTTTTCTTTGGTTGGAATTTGTATGTAGGTTTGCATTCCAGATACATACTATATTCAGTAGATGAAATATTTGAACCACACTAGTTTTTAGTAGCAATTAAAAAAAACCTATTTGAATAGCAGGCTTCTGTGATTTCCAAAGTAATTCTGCATCATGTATTTGAAAAAATTGTTCTTGTCCTGCTGCTTACTGCATTTATTTCTGACTTTTTAGTACACAAAGATTATTCAAAGAGGACATGAGGTTCTTTTTTATTAAAAAGCCTTTACTAATGATTCTTTTGAGAGAAAGCCAAGGTTTTGAACATCTTTAAGTTTTTCCTTTTCCCAAGAAACACTCTCTAATTGACATGGGAAGAATTTCAGACCTGCCTGCCCGTTTTTCATGACGTTGCTATTCATTTTTTTTTCATTTTTGTTTACTGCAATTGTAATGGTGAAAAATGTTGATTGTGAGGTAATCAGAACATGCTATTTGTGAGCAGGGCAAAATGTTTGGTTTCCTACTACAAATGAACCTTCAGAAATAACTGGATATTCTTTCATTACCACTGATGTACTTTTTTTTTTTTAGGAGAAAGTGTTCATTCAGACCCAAAAAGGTATTCTTCAGGATGTGGTAATTAGAGCACGAAAACTTCATAAACAAGGAAAGTGAAAGAATAAGACTCATATAGGATTTCTGCAGTAACTAAGAAGGCAAAAGGAAGGCCTTGTTGCCTTGGAGAGGTGAGGAAGCAGTCTGAAATCCCTTGATTTTCAGTGAAAAGACTATTATACTTTACAGAATATGGAAGAGAAAGAAAACTATGCTAAGGCTTCCAAAACAAGTGTAGATGGATGCTAGAAGCTTTGGAGAAGCATGGGCTATGGGACGAGACACTCATCACCCATGAGATAGAGTGGGAGTTCATCTCCTTTTATAATAAGTTACTGAGGACACGAGGAGAAGAGTAGAGAAGGATTGGAGGAGTTTTTGTTTGTTTTTTACTTTCACTATTCCATTGTCCTTTCATTTGTGCATTATTTCAAGCTTTAGATGAAGAGGCTGATAGAGTGATATTCAAAACCCTGTGGTACGACTGGGGATGAGCTGTTAGGGAAAAATGCACTCCTGGTAATGTTTTTGATGTAAAGAGGAACATATTAGAAATGATGGAGTGTACCTATACACACGTTTGAATAAAAATTACCCATCAAACAGCATAGTTATGGAAGTAATCCATGGTAGTTGATAAGGCAAAAATGGTAACTTAACAAAAAATAACACAAGCAGGTTCTGAGAAAGACAAAAAGCAAACAGTAACTTAAATAGAGTGAACATTCACATCATTAAAGTTGACACTTAGGATGTGACACAGTGTCAGTGGATTAATCCTTACTGAGAAGAAACTCAGGTTTGTGTGGGATCAAAAGATAAAAGTAGAACTCTTTTCTACGTGGAACACATTTGAGATAACAAAGCTGAAAAAGAGCTGGAGGGAATAGAAAAACTATAGGGAAGAAAACCTTAGTTGGAGAATATTTTCTGTAACTCGAAATTTATGGTGTTTCAACAGATTAAATGTACTGGAATCAAAGAATGGAAAAGTTCAAAATCTGTTTATAAATATTTTCATAGCATTGATTTCAGCCTTATTAATTAATAATATATACTGTAACATGATAAATAATGAGATGATAATAAACTTTAAACTTTCATTTTAAAGAAATAACTCATTGCATTGAAGAATTAAGAAGAGACTTGGAAAAAACTGAAATTTGTCTTGACCATTCCTATTAAACCGATATTTTCTCCTCAAATACTAATTTTCCAACATATTTCTGTAAGAGACTTTCATACTGTTTTATAATGTTTGAGATGATCTTGATATGCCTTGATATTTAGCAGTTAGGCTTGACACCTTTTGAGAGAAACAGCGTAGCAGTCTAGTGAGGGAGACAAACCTGTAACAGGGCTCAAAAGGGGACACCCGTAAGTGCTACTTGAGCAGAGAAGAACGAGACAGACTTCACGTTAGGTATTTAAAAAATGAAAAACAAAATGAGTTTGCCAGTGCTAATAGTAATATATTATTTGACCTGACTTTACCATTAAAAAGGAACAGAGTAACTTATTCACAGTAGAGTTAAGGGTCAGAAAGTTTTACAGCCTTTTAAAATGTTCATTGTAAAAAGTTTTGTAGCATACTGTGATTATATTTTTCTGAATTTGTGTCCTTGTACTAGACACTTCATGGAGGCATCCTTTAGTGACAGGTATTTTTTTTTTTTGCTATTTGCATTTAAAAAGGAAATATAAACACAGTATGGGGTAAGATGTTGTTGAACAAAAAAGTACAAACTACAATTTGTGAACCATGAAGACAGCATAAAATCCTGAGTTTGTATAAGCTTTAAAGAGCAAAGATTGAATAAGCTCACTTTAATAGCCATATAATGTTGATTCTTTTATTACAATATATATCATTGTAAGTTTCAACAGGAGAGAAACTTGGTAAAACAAACATCTGAGCATCTGAGTTTCAGAGTTTTAAAAAATCTATCTTTCTGGACATGCAAAGAGAACAATGGTTTAATGATTTCTTTTGTGAAGCAAAATGTCTGACTGTTTTTCAGAAATAGAGAAAATGTATGTTTCTCTGCTGAAATCTACTATCAGTTATTGCAATAACTAGTAGCCAGAGGAAAAAAATATCTCAGAAGTGTGAACTTCTGGGAAGTAGCTGCTGACTTCTCTGAGGAATTTTATACTTTTACGCCTTTCAGCCTGAGAGGAACTGGGTGTGCTAAATACTGAGATGCCCTTCAGAAGATTTGAGGGTGCTACTGAAATGAGAAACCTTAGCAGTGATATTAAGACACACCATAGAACAAAAGAGGAGGGGTTAGGTAGTGTGATACACACTCAACTTGGCCCTGTTACTGCCACTGACGTCTCCACAACTGCTTCACGTCAGTAACCGGGAAGTAGCCCCACAACAGTTGGGAAACTGAGTGAGAGGACTGGAGAAGTAGGTGAGATAAGGGAGTGTGAGAGAGCAGAGGGGGCATAAGCTATAACCATTGCTGACTATGCTCACGCTCAACATCCACAGGCTGCAAAAACCAGATAAATTTAAAAAGAAGAAAGGAAGAGGAGAAGAGGTGGGGCTACCAGTAGCCACTGACGCATAGAAAATCCTTTCAATGTGGACCAAGCAGTAACTCACAGGCCTATAGCATCTCATTTTAGAATGAGAATGTTTACCCTGTGCTGTTGAACTGTGAGATGACATGTTAGTTTTGATTTTTATAAGGGTCATAACTAAAAGTTTGTCTTGAATCTCCGAAGAGAATTTAACGTGGGATCTTGAAATATGCTAAAAATGTTGAACATTTGGAAAATGAATTATTGCATTCTTGGTTGTACATAGGATAGCTGTTAACACATTAGGAACGTTATTGTGTTTGTTTAATGTAGTTTTAAATGTCATGTTTGGATGTCCAGTTGACAATGGGTGAGTTGAAGTGTTGTGGTTAAGGTTGAATGTTTCAACTTGATTGACTTGAGAGTCATTAAGGGGCTTAGTGAAGCGTACTTCTATGTCCATGTGGGCAGCAGTCGTTGAGATGGGATATTAGATACTGTTAGGATCCCTCGCCCCATTCTCGCTGGCCTTGTCTCCCTGCACTGCTTCCTAGCCATCATTAAGCGAGCAGCTTTGTTATGCCAAACCCTTTTGCCATCATATTCCTTCCTTGGAGGCACCTGATTACATATTGAGTTCCCTGAAACTGTGCTAAATTAAGCCTTTCTTCCTTTTCTTTGTGGATATATAATAGTGTGTCCTAGAAAGCTGAGCCATACAATGAAGTGTGCATTCACATAGAAAAAGTCTGAAGAATCAAACTACAAAAATTTATCAGTGCTAGAGTGAAAGTGATCTTGACTAAATTCATATATGACCAACTTGTAAATTATTAATTTTGGCCATCTCAGGCAGAGTGTAATCATTTGTATTGATAGCTTGTTCATAAGAGAAAGACCTCTGTATAATAAGGCTCATCAGTGTCCTAATGCAGTGCAGCTTTAAGGGTGGTAGGAGCTGGTGTGCTTGATAAATACCGCTCCTGTAACCACCACCTATTGTACAGCCTTTAGTGTCAATAGTTGTAATGTGTTGTATGTTGAATATAGTATCTTATGTAATGGTTCTTACCAAATGGAATGCCAGTTAGCCAGTGTCTTCTTAAGAATATGGTCGTATGTATATTTTAGACATAAAGGTAAATTGTTAGTGAATTGCAGGTCCTTTGTTTATGATTTTACTTATATGATCAGACTCAGAAATGAAGAGGGAAAGCAAATAGGAACGTTTTGTAAACAGAAATTAGTGATATAAAAGGTTATTGAACAATTGCAGGGAACCCAGATTATTTCCTTCACATTGCAAGCTATTCAATATAAGATGATAACATTAGTAGATCATGTGCTTCTTGAATTAAATCTTCTAAAATATTATTTCCTGACACAGTATAAGGAAATGTAAATTGAATTAGTTGGTAGTACAGAGATTACAAATTAAAAAGTATATGAATAATGTTTTACTTAGAATTTCAAAAATACAGTGTAACTGTGAGTCTGAGTGCATGGATTCACTTAACTATGGATTAAAACATTTAGGAAAGAATTTCTATCATATTGAATGTATACACACCTTTTCCTTAAGAACATAGTTGAACAACTAGTCATATAGCAGAAACTGTAGTTTTATGAATTATATAAAATTTTTGAAAGTATGGAGAAGGATGTACACATCGATTATATATAAATATTAGTCCATTTTATAAAAGAGACTTGAACATGCACAATTTTAGTCTCTGAGGGATTACCACATATGCATTTGTAGATTTCGAAGCCCAAAAGTTGTAGCTAGTTTTACCTGTAAATATAAAATATGAAATTTTCACATTGAATAAGACCAATAAAAGTATTTAAATATCAATGTAAACTCTTAATTTTCTAAGTAGGTTTTATGTCTTTAAAGAAAAGACAATTAATTAGTGGGCTTTTAGGCATTTATCAGAGAGTTTTAACTGGAATGCTTCAAAAGTTACTAATTTGGTAATCTGAGTTTATTTATTTTGACAGTTTTCTAACGTTATTTGACAATTAGTTACTTTTGTCCATATTGACTATAGATTTTTTTTTTTAAGACAGGGTCTCACTCTGTAGTCCAGGTTGGTCCTGAACTAATTTTGTATCCCAGACTGGCCTTGAACTCACAGCAGTCCTGCCTCAGTGCAGGGATTACAGGCATGCACCTCCATGCCCAGTTTATGTGCTGCTGGGGATCTAACTCAGGGCCTAGTGTATAGTAGGCAACTGTAGATTTTTGCATGCGGTAATGGGATCATAGGTCATCAAAAATAGTTAGTTTGTCGGATCCTCCATTACGTTTTGTGGACAACTGTGTTCAGATATGGTATGGAACCTTCCTATTCCTTTAAACAATCTATCAAGCCTATGTCATAGGAGAGCTATATGATTTTTGTATTTTGGCAAGCCTTCATATAATTTCATACATATGATAATAGCCAAACAATTCTGTTGATTTTTTAAAATTTTATAAATATGGAGAAAAAACTTAGTGATATATTGTCAATTGGATCAAAACGTATGAATACCTATTGATATCGTACTTGCAAATATATCGTATTTAAGAAAACTGTCATTTAAAAAAGTGCTTGGATGAATGAATAGTAAAGTAAAATTAAAGAATTCTTGACAGTGAAATGATAGAACATAAAAGTAGGTTAGAAAAAAAGGTCCACCTCCCTCCCACCCCCAGTCCCTAGGAATGATAGAAACATGTTTGTATGAGTTACTTGTTCTGACACCTTTTTACATACCTTTAAGACAGAGAACCATTTGCTTTTCAAAACTAAATTTTAAAAGGTTATGTAAGAGGGACACCTGTCTATAGTCTGTCTCTTATGATTGGTCCATTTTACTGAGCATTATTTATTGTAGGTGGCCCCATTGTCATTCAAACGCTTCATATCTGTCTTTCTTTATGGCTGCATAATAATTCATTGTGTATAGGTTCCGCATCTTCTTTGTCCCTCTTATGAAATGCACAATAATAATAACATAAAAAGGCCCAAACATGAATGGCAGTGTAGAAAGAGAGGCAACGGTCAGAGAGGAAAGGGGTGAACCTCTGACAAAGGGCTGGACATAGATGTTCACTAATTCCCTAAACCCTATGGTTCTAATGTTTTATAGAATTTGGAATTCATGTATTTACAAAAAATGTCAAATTTTATGTCATGTGAATTATTTTCACCAAAATAAAATAAAAAATAGAAAGTTATGTAAAAACCAGCAAAAAATTCTGAATGTAGTCTTTATTTTGTTTTATTTTCAGCCTGCCAATTTAGATCTTGCTTCTCTTCATTAAAGGGTTGAGGGTACTAGGAATTATTGTTGTGCTGTAAAGAATCATTTTTTTAATTTTTTTTATTTGTTTGGAGACTGGGTCTCAATCTGTAGTCCAGACTTGTCCTGAACTCCCTTTGTAACCCAGGCTGGCCGTGGACTCACAGCATTCCTCCTGCCTCAGCCTCCTGAGTGCTGGGACTACAGGCTTGTGCCACCACACCCAGCTTTATGTGGGATCGGGGAATTGAAATCAGGGCCTTGAGCTTGCTAGACAACCACTTTAACTGTTGCGACATTCCTCCATCACCTAGAACAAATCCTTTTTATAAAAGTAAGCTAATTGTGTCGCTCTGTAAAAACATTCATGTCTACTGTGTATGTTATGTTTAATTTCTTTGTGTGGATATGTATATGACTCTGTGTGTGTGTGTGTGTGTGTGTGTGTGTGTGTGTGTGTGTGTGTGAATGTGTGACCCTTGTGAGGAATATAAGATAGCGCAGTATTTGTCCAGAAATAGATATATAATGATGAGCTGTGTGATTAATAGCTCTACGTTTTAGAAAATAAGAACAATATTCTTCCTTACTTTCATAATTCTGTTGGACAAATAAAAATGAGAAAAAATTAGAGTTTTTTTTCTCCTTCAAAAGTATTGAAATACCCGTAGGATGGGGAGGAAGACTCTTGAGAGAAAAGGGAAAGACATAATATTGCCAAACTGTTTTTGGAACCGTTACGACCCGAGGCCATTTTCTTCAGCAGAAATCTATAACCTTGTTTTCTTGCCTTCATATAGAGAAAAGCTCTAAAGCACATGACAATTCACATTACTCTTTACTCAATGGGGATGAGAGCAGAAAAGTAATAACATTATCCGTATATTCAAAACACTATCTAGTATAAATGTAAGCGTTCCTACCTTCGTTGTGCTCTTCCTGCTGGTGTTCCATTGTGTGAAATCTATCTAAAATTATGCAGAATTTAAGAAGATTTTTGTGAAATATAATAAAGCCTTAATTAATTGGAAGTTAACTAAGCAGAACTCTAAATTAACCAGTTTTGTTTGTTTATTTTTTGCTACACTCTCCTTTTAGAAGGAAGAGGCAAATGACAAGAAAGCAAGCGGTTAACAGGTATTTATGTTTTTATTTTTTAAAAATCAACTTCCTGGGAGTATCCTCAAGCCTATCCAGGTTCCACCCAACTTGTATAATTTTGTTCCCTAGACTGTACTTGCTAAGATAGGATAGGGGAGACATTTAAAATTATTTAGCAGGAAATGTTGCATGTTGCTTTTAATTCTCGGTGATAATAAGAAAGAAAAATCCAAGGTGCTAATTAGAACTTCCACTGGAAGGTTTTAGCTTATTGTGGTCGCCACAGTTTAACTCTTTTCAGCTAGTCGTCTTTTAAATTGATTACGTGGGAGGGAATCCCAGGACCATGCAGACAGTGTGGATGAGGGTTTGCAGCCACAGACAGCAAGTCGCTCCCTAGGAACTAAAACAGAAGTTTTTAAAAAGCTGGAAATTGATGGGGATCGAGTAAGGGTCAATCAATGAAACTTACGTAGAATAATGAGAAGCGAATTCTGATGCTCACCCAGCACTTGGTTGTGGAATGCTTAGGGTGGGGCATTCACTTTTGCAGCGCAGTACAGGCTATTAATACTGCTGTGGTGATAATAGAAAAGACCAGGCTTTAAAATCCACCTTGTAGAGGGGCCCAGTGGTACATTCCTGTCATCGCAGCACTCTGTGAGATGGAAGCAGGAGGATCACAATTTTGAGCCAAGCCTGGGCAAGTGTGCATCTTAACGAGATACCTGAAAATAAAAAAAAAAAAAAAATGGGCTGTACATGAAACTCAGTGCAAAGGCCCTGAGCTTGAACCCTAGCGCCTCAATAAATAAATTAATATTTCAGCTGGTTAAGCATTAGGCACTAATATATTTTCTAGGTGTGCTAATAGCTTTAAAATATTTAACTTTTTTCTTCTAATATAATTTTAAATATCGGGAAATCCAAGAAGATTTACACTTGAAACTTTTAAAATGTTTATGAATATTTAAATTAAGTTGAAACCAGAGATAGTATGTTTTTCCTGGCCTCATACCATTACTCTGGAATGGGGGACATACAGGCAGTGACTAAAAGGAATAGTATCAATGTGACATTGTCTCTTCTCTTCCAAACACCCTTTTTAGGTCAAATCATCTTTTGTTAATTTTTCAGTCTGTCTGTCTGTCTTCCTTCCTTCTTTCCTTCCTTCCTTTCTTTTCTTTTCTTTTTTCTCTTTCTCTCTCTCCTTTTTCTTCCTTCCTGCTCCTTTCCTGTTCCTTTCCTTTCCCTTTCCTTCTTTCCTTCTTTCTTCCTCTGAGACAAGGTCTTGCTCCATAGTCCGGATTAGTTCTACACTCACTGCATAGCCCAGGCTGGCCTCAAACTCATGACAATCCTCCTTCCCTACCCTCCTGAGTGCTGGTATTACAGGCCAGTGCCACCACGCCTTGCTAATTTCTATTTGGTGCTGGGAAATTTAACTCAGGGCCTTGTGCATAGTAATCAAGCACTCTAACCTGTTAACTACACCCCAGCCCCTTTCCTTCTTTTTAAAGCTGCCCTTGATGCGTATTTTAGCTTTATTTTTCTAAAAATATTTTTTATAGGTTCTGGGGAGATGGAGAACTTACTATGTGATTTATCCTGAATTGTCAGTATAGAAAATGAGCTTCACTTTGATGGTGTTCCTAATATGTGGAGAATTTTTATGTTAAAATGAGTTATAAAATTATGAACACTAAATGACGTACAATAACCCAAAGGGTTGGATGTGTCTCCTTAAATGCAAACTTTTATTTGACTGTGATATCAATGCTGGGGAGACTAGAAACCACCTGGCATGATTCATGAATGATTTGAACTAAAAGCACTCAATTTTGAGTTTAGATTGGGATACTGAAAGTGTTTTATGTTTTATATGGATGCAGTTAAATCAGTCATTGAAATTTCTGTTCATTTCTATTTTCCCTGTAAAATAGCATGTGAATTACTATCAATTATATCTTTATTAAATGTAACAATAGTTTTATTTATGTAGATGTATTTTACATTACAAAGATACACATGATATATGTAACAGTTTTGTATTTGCTGAAATATGAGGAAAAATGAATTGTTTTTGTAAGCACATGTAATAAATCACTGCTATAAGCTACAGAGAAATCAGGAGACAAGGTAGGTAACATTAAAAAACAAAACCAAAAGCAGTAGGAAATTGTGAGGACCATAGCTGTATTTTTTCTAGGAATGTAGCTACTACTCATGTGAGCTGATTGCTATCCTGTGGGAATGTAGGCTCACTGTCATTACTTCTGACTTTTTAAGATAAAGTGGGAATCTAGATTTTTGTATGAGGTCCTCCAATACTTTAATGTTGGTAACTAACTCAATAAAGGAGGGAGGAGAAGGAGCATTGTAGGCAGAATATAGTCCACATGAGGTCTGCGTGTGGCCCATGGAAGCCAGCTTGTGGCCTTCACTCAAATTGCAAATCCTGAAGGTACTGTAGGCACACACACACACACACACACACACACACACACACACAAACTTTGCTATGAATAGACTCAAATCTCTTTATGACAGAAAATTCATGTAAATAAATACATAATAGCTAGAGCATTTATAAGTAATTCTTGACTTAAAATAGTGTTACATATTTTGTGATATTATTACCACATAAAATAGCTAATATCGTTTCCCTTTAAGTGGCTCTAAACTGAAAATAAGATGAATTTTTTGCTTTCTTTTTTATCAATGGAATAGAGTATAAACAGATTATCACTGTCATGTGCAAAAGAAAATATTGAAACATGATTCTGTCAACTAACCTAATTAAGATTTCTATTTAAAACACAGTTTATTTCACTTTAAATGAAAAAAAGGAATATGCATAGCACGTTATTTTATTTCAAGTTGGCTTGTCCTTAAATAAATTCCAATTTTATCTAGAAAAATAATATTCTTTTAATAAGCAGTAATAAACTATACCTAAATAGTTAACACAACAAAACTTTATTGAAAATTTTGTAGATATTGGTAAAGATAAAATAAAAATCAGTCATCTGGGATTTTATTAGAAAGTAGCTGCTCTGAGACATCACTTGTTTGTCTGTCCTGCCATGAACCTTAGCGCATAATCCCACCGTGTTACAATACTTTGACATGCCCCTTTCATCACTGGCAATCAAAAAGCATATTTGTCTAAAAAGAAAATAATTAAATTCCCTATGCCTAGGGGAAAAAAAGGAAAAGAAGAGGCAAAGAAAACATTCCTCTGCTAAACCTACTTTAACAATCTTATGATCTGCCCCATAAATCTTTAGTCGGCACAGTAAGTTAACATTATAATTTCTCATGGGAAACTTGAGAACTTTAAAAAGAAAATAAGAGTGAGAGTGAAAGCAAGTGTAAGAGAGAGAGAGAGATAGAGAGAGATTAATGCACAATTTCAAATCTTTGTTAACTATAAAAATTCATTTGTTGACAAATTTTCCTAATTGAAGATTTAACAAAGACTCATATGAGAGACGATCACCATATATAGCAATGTATAAAACAGTTGAGAACTTAAATTTGTATAAATAGTGCTGCTTTTTTATATTACCAGATAATTCTGATCACGAGTAAGTCTTGTATGGTAAGAATGAAGTATGTATAAATGTACAATGTAATTAAACATGTAATTAAGTACCAAGCAATGAAGATATATAAATAAGATAATTCAAGATAAAATTTGATGAATAACCTGTCCAGTTTTTGCCAGAACTTAATAATATCTGTCACTCATCAACATCATCTGAGGAGATTTTTCATATCTTAGTTTATCAAGTTATCCTAAAAACCCTAGAAGGTAGAGTTGATATTATAATCCCTGTTTTGCAGATGTTACTTCATAGCCAAAAAAAGGATATGTAACTTGTCATAGAACATATAGTGCATAATTACCAGAACAAACGTTTGAATGAAGGCAGTTGGATTGCAAAGCACATATATATCTTTGGATCCATATATTTTATGATATTCAAAGTACAAATAGGTTAAATACTAAAACGCCTCATTTTATTTTTGTGCATGTGATGTGTGTGTATTTGTGCACATTCAAACATACATACTATTGCTTTATAGATGAATGGCATTTCTTTTTTATTTTTTGTATTTTATCTTCCCCAATATTTATTCGTGTATATGTGTGATATACAATGGTTGCATTGAGCTTGAGGATAAGTGGCATTTCTAATCTGAAATCACTTTTCAGAAGATAATTTTGACAGTGTAAAAAATTAGCAAGATTAATTACAGGATAGCTCAGGCAAATCAGGACATAATGAGTCATCTGTGGACAAGTAATCAAGTGTACAGTTTGTTACATTTCATTCAGAGCTCACTTTTTAAATAGCGGCATCAATAAAACATTAATGACATTGAGTTGATCCACAATAACCACCTTTCTGTTCTATCTTTTATCAGAAGAAACCACCATCTTAAATTTAATGTAGATCATTGCTTGAGTTTTTATCCAGTTTTATGTGTATTTATACAAAAACAATATATATTTATCTCGCATTTTTACAATTCCCTTTTATCATATGATAACGTGTTCTCTTTTATAATTTTGTTTACACTTTGTTGTAAAGATCTATACACATGGATACATGTAGATATAGCTCATTAATTATTCTTTGTCTATCATATTATTTCTTTGTATGAAATGATGAATTTGATTATTCTTTCCTATATCAATGAATATTTTAGTTCTCACTTTTTGTTCGGACAAACAGTGCTGCAATGGGCATTATATTGTCTTGTGTCTGTGTCAGAGCCCTTACCTAGAATGGAAGTCCAGAATTCCAATTGTGTTTTATGTTATGCACATTTTAATTTTTCCATTTATTAACAAATTACTCTCCAAAGTTGTTGTGATTTACCCGGTCATCTTCATTATGTAAGAGGTCCAGTTTCCCCACATTCTTTTCAATACAGTACATATTTCTAACAAATAATTTCTTTAAGAAAACTAATTATTTTATTGATTCTCTTTGTCACTATACATGAAACAATCATTCTGATAATTTAGTGCACATAATATCTGCTGATAATCTTTGCATTTTTATTCATTTTAAACCATATGTATTCAATTAAGCATAATACTATTTAAATTTATAAAGTATTTTTGATTATAAATCAATTTCATGAAAGTTTTCATTTGATAAAATAGGATGGAATAGCAGAAAGGCCCTAAAATCAAGGAATCAAGTGTCTGTGGACTTAAAAGCACCCTGCTAATAATCTGTTGATTTGGACCTCAGTTGATGCATCTTTGAATTAAAGTGTTAGACTGAACAATCTTTTAGAGAAATGCTACATGACTTTTGATCTTTGGTGTGTATCTTCCCTTTTCCTTTAAGCTATAGTTTACTTATGTTGTTTAAAACAAAACTGAATTTTATCAATTTGTGAAAACTATGGTAATACCCTCTAGCTTAGTTAAAATCGCAAGTTTAGCTTGTTTATCTTTGTGTCTCTCCCAATTAAAAAAAAAAGAATTGGTAGTAGATAATAGGAGACAAGGATTACAACACACAAGAGTGCTACGCCATTGAGAATTCTTTAGTTTTCTCGCTATAAACTGTCACATTAGATGTGCTGAAACACAATGAATCTCAGCAACTATTTATCATGATCTTGTGTTTGCTTTCAAGTGCATTTTATGTTTGTGATTCAGAGAACATTCAATATTTTTAGCTCACTTAATGGTTAATTCCAGCAATTTTTTATATGGTTCTGTACGTATCTACTGAAGACCTGGTTAGTTATAAATTATGTTCTTTATCTGCTTTTGGATAAGGCAGTAAGTAATTGGATTTTGTGTTTTGGAGACATTTTATCTGAAAGATCTTGATTTTTGCCCTGAGATTTAACACAGAGATTTTAGTATTTTTGTCTTTCTTATCTTACATGTGCTAGAAAGAACATGAATTGGCATTTGTATAAATTTTCAATGTTGGATATTACAAGACAACTAATTTCACATAATTTACTCAGATGATCTCCAGTAATGCAGTTCACATGTGTATACCTCATTGTCCAAGTGTAATATTAAGCCTAGAGAATCAAACATAAATTGCTTCGAGGTTGTTTATCCACTTTGGCTTGTTGGTAAGCTGACCCTAGAGCTCATATTTTAGAATACTCCTTGCTATTTTTGCTAATTACCATTCTGTTTTGCATTTTAAGCATGCAATAACAATATTTTTTAAAACTATGTTATTCACTAGTTCAGTGAATCATAATCTAGATTATTTTTACCCAGATCTTACCTGTATTATGTGAACATTTAATCAGGTTATATAAAATTTTCATGAAGCGCTAGTTAAATCACTTGAAACGTAAGCTATCCCAAAAACTGAAGTGGGTTTCAAAGATGTCAATGAGCATTTTCAAAACAACACTTCTTGGACAGAGTCCACTAAGGTACTGGCAAGACAATGGGGAAATCAATATTGTCCTTTTTATTAAAACATTTAGTATTGTTGTTTCTCAATATTTATTAAAAAATAGAAAAGGAGAAAAGATAAGTATTATTGATTTGCATATATTAATTGCATTTCTAAAAAGTACTACTTGTATTTGAGATTTTGATGACTTAATTTACAAAACTAGTTGCTGTCATTTCCACTCCTTTTTGATGATTCACACGTGTTCGGCTGGTTAAGCTTGGCAAACAGTATTTATCTTTTATACACAAACCATCAAAGCTGTTGACATTTTATCTTTTTGTCTTTGTCACTGACTCCAAATGTACCTACATGCTTTGCCGCAGATGGTATTTAGATGATATCAAAATACTACTTCAGAAAAGATTCCATTCTGCTGTTATTAAAAACCCAACTTGAGCTTTGAGTGAGTTATTTACATATTTCCTTGCGATTGCCTACATTTGTGTCCACTCTGACCTTGTAATTTTTCTCACAGTTGGAAATGCAATGCAGAGTGGCTAAGATAATGTTGTTTACACAGACTTAAGTAGAATGGCATTATAGTCAAGCAAGTGTCACATCACCAAAAGTGAAGGAAAATTTAATTACTATAATCTTGTGAATACTAAAATTTCTTAGCCATGTGCAGCATAACAATGTAGTGTACTGCATGTTACATTTAATGATGCAATACTTTAGGCCAGAGTTTGCATTAAAAATAAAAGCAAGGTAGAACTAAAGCAAGGGAACCATCTTGACATAAAATCCTTGTCTGAAAACTTGGGTGAAGTGTGCCCTTTCTTTTAAACACTGAAAAGTTATGCAGTGATGTGATACTAAAGGGACTGACAGAATAACTATGATTGTAGACCCCAGTGATAGGGTGGCAGAGCAGGAATTTCTCTATAGAGTAAAGAATAGTTTTAACTAAAATCCTGAGCTAGGCTAAAGAGGAAAGGATGATAAGCACCTCTGATTGTGAGGTGGGGAGCATATAATTAATTTACAAAGAGAATGGTGGTATTTTCTAAAGCAATATTGCCTTATTTTTAAAAGCTTGCGAGTAGAGTGAATTAGTTGCTGAAATAAAGTGATTCTAAGACCCCGGTATGCATGTGTTTAAGAACATAGTGCATTGCCCCTAAATTGGCACGGTGGTTTGTAACACATCTTAATGAAAACTACAAGATAACATTAAGAGCCGGGATTATTGTGCTCAAATGGAAGTTTGTTGTTTTGTTGTGTTAGAGGGAGTTGTGTTGCATAGGAATGTGGTCTGAAGACCTGCAGATAGATGTGAAATGTGCTAAAGAAACATCCTAGTTTCGGTTTTTGATAACACTGAGTTTTGAATGTAAAGATTCACCTCTTCGAAGGGTTCTTCCCTTCCTAGCACATTAGAAGTCCAAATGCTGTTACTTTAGATTGTCACGGAGAGTTTTTGATTTTTAAGTAATTCTAATATTCTACAAAGAGAAAACATAAAATTAATAACATGTAAAAATGTTTTTAAACGCCATTGGAATGTCAAGATGTAAAGAAGTATAGCTCAATCAATAAATTTGTATGACATATTTTTCATAATTCTTGAAATATAATGTAATATGTACATTATTCCAAATATTTAAAAATGTATAAAAGCTATTAAAACATAAAATATTAAAACCTATTAGTAACAGCAGACATGCTTTACATTTGGGAGAGTTTAAGAGCATCTGAACTGATTTCCCATTACAAAATAGCCTTCATGTGGAGAATATATGTTTATTTAAATACATAAAGTTATTCTTTGACTTACATTTGGGCATTTCTTTTCCAGTGGTGATTTCTAGCCAAATAGTTTATTACTGAAATAATATAGCTGGCCAGTGGGTCTATCTTGTCACACTGCTTTAAAAAAATTCTCTAAATTATATATGCTGTCATTTTCTTCTTTGTGGTTTAAGTTTTAAAATTACACATTAAATCACATAATGATACATACTAAGTTTAAATAAGATAGTGGTTTTTGTTATTTTACCTTGGATTATACTTGGCAATGCATTGCTTTCAATAAATTATGTGAATGGACTTAAGATATGTGAGTTAACCAGTCCTTTTAAAAAGAGTCCATTCGGGACTGGGGATCATAGCTCAGTGATTAAAGCACTTGACTGCAAAGTGTGAGACTCCAGGTTCAATCCCTCAGTACCACAAAATAGCTGGGCAAGGTGGCACACACCTGTAATCCCAGAACTCCAGAGGCTGAGGCAGGAAGATTACTGTGAATTCTAGGCCAGCTTGGGCTACATAATGATTTCAGGACTAGCCTGAAAAAGAGTGATACCTGTCTCAAAAATAGTGTATTTATATTTTACATTTTAGTGGACTTTAAGTAGATTATTCCTAATTCATATTTGCTAAAGCTTGCCGCCTTCAAAAATTGCTTGTTGAAACTAAAGTAAACTCCCATTAACATAATGGTAAAACACTTTAATTAATTAGTAGGCTTGAAACAAAGGTGGCTAGAGGCATTGTGTGTTTGTATTTGTGTGTGTCTATGTATTTGTGTGTCTGTGTTGGTACCAGAATTTGTGCCTATTAAGTATGTGGTGTATTATTAATCTATAATTCCAAACTTTTTTTTTAAAAAAGATGTTTTAAAACACATAAATTTACAGAAAACTTGGAAAGATTATACAGAGTTTCTGTATACCTTGACCCAGGTTTTCTTTTTTTAATTTTATAATCAAAAAATTTATTTTGGCATTTTGAATATCATGAAACAAAATATTTTAAAACTACTTATATATACAACTTTACTATTTATTGAATTGTATTTGCTACACCCATTTTGCTACTTTATTTGTCAAGTTTTCTATGGTTGATATTTTAGAACTAATAATTCAATTTGTGAAATTCAATCCCATATTTTACGTTTTATTAACCAAAGTCCATGCTTTATTGCAATTTCTTCAGTTTTTCCGTAATGATCATTTACTGATTTAGAATTTAAAATACTGTATTACATTCATCTGATATATCTCTTCGTATTCCCCTTTATTGTGCCAGTTCTCTTTGCTTTTGATAACTTCGAAAGTTTTGAGGCGTACTAGTGAGGTATTTGTAGAAAGTATTCCTCATTAGAGGTTGTCTTATTCCTTGCTCATGAATAAATTAGGGCTGTTTTAGAAAGGAAGACCATAGAAGTGGAATGTGATTTTCATCATGTATCCAGAATACATCATATCATTATAACATATTAATGTTGAAGTTGAGTTTGTTTACCTGGCTTTATTATTTTTTATCAATTTTCTCTATCAGTTTTCCCCACTAAAAATTTTGTGTGTTAATTTTCCTTTTCTCTTTGTGTACTTTACTCTTTGGAAGTCAGTCACTTTTTCAAAATAATTTTGAGTCTTTCTGCTTGTTAGATTTTTTTCTTCTACTTCATTTGTTTAATCATTAGTACTAGTATAGACTCATAGATACTTATTTTATATCTGGAGTTATAATTCAATTCATTATTTGTTTTTATGCTGAACTATTTTCTGCTTTGGCTATTGGCAACTTACTCAGTTGGCTGTTGTGTACTTACACGTGCCCCCAACCCTGTCGATCTTTTGCATTTTCTTACTTTATTTTACTAGAATATGTTCCATGCCTAGAACCAGCAATTTCTTCAAGGAGTGGTTTTGAAGATTTATGATCTTCACGTTGAGCAACTGTTGAAGGAGACTAAGACGTGTGTCAGAATCTCAGCTCCATTTGCTCAGTCGGTTCCTGGATTTTGTTGTTGTTGTTGTTGTTAAGTGTCCAAAAATTTTCAGCATCCTAGTGATGCATGTAGTCCTAATTTTCTAATTATATCTGTGCCCGTCACTCATTTTATCTATCTAGTAATAAAATAATGCAAAGCTTCATGGCCTTCTATAGCCACCTATATGGTCATACATAGATTAGAAATGCACTACATAGTTGTCTAATGTAGATCTACTTTCTACAAGCTGCTCTCCCACCTCATTCCAGACTCCAATCAACCAGCTTACCATCAGTCTTTCAGTCACTCACTCTTCAGTCACTATTTTTCTGTTCCTCAGAGAATATCGTGGGTTCAAATAAGTCTGAGAAACATGAATTCAAATAAAGATAAATGTTTTATTACTAGTCTTCTCAGAATCTATAATTTGTTAGTGTGTTTTATGAATCTACAAAATAAAATAGTACATATAAGGCTTTCAGTTTTTGTTTATTGAAGGAAAGGTTTTCTGTATAGGAAACTAATATTCTATAAAATACACTTTTGAGTATGTTGCTATAATGGTAAGAATCTTAAATTTTAGTGAGAAATCTGTGTTCACTTCTTTACTGTAACATCGACTAGCTCTATGATCGCAGACATATCACTTTAATTCACAGCTCTCTTACCTATAAAGTGAGCTTAAGAATATCTCTCACAGGATAGTTGTGAAAAACAAAAATGAGCAAAATCAAACTCTGTAAGAATTCTTTGGCAATGCCTAATGAAGTCCTAATTTAATTGACATTCTTAAGGTAGCAACTATGTGTTTCTTTTTCTAGCAATTTTATTTCCAGTATCTAGCATATTTTTATGGCCATCTTTAATAGTCAATAAATACCTAATTGAGCAATTGAAGTATATATTACACCCTTTACCTTTCTTTTCCAAGTGCGACACAGAAGCTTATGATATTTTTTAAAGTTTTTTTTTGAAATGAAGCAGTCATGTAAGAAAATGTAGGGCAAAATACAATGTCAAATTCGTTATACATGTTTACCTCCGGACACATGCAAAACCTCAAGGAGCTCCCCAGAAGCCTTTGCTTTGTGGAACATATGGTCTGAGCCTATGGCTGACTGCCCTGTGATATCAGTCTCAGTGTTTTAAGCCATCCAGACTTCTCATTTGAAATAACTGCAGGGGTGATTCCTCCTCTCTACTGGACATGGTAGTGATGTAAAGTTCCTGTTGGAGAGTCCCAGAGCTGGTGCTAGGGAGGAGCACCTGTGACTCTGAGTAGCCCTAGGGTGTTGAGGCTGTATCTGCGGACTCAAGAGGTACTTGGGGATGCTTCATCCCTACTTCTTGAGCACCCACAGAACACCAACTAGAGTATTTTTGCTTTCTTTTGGATTTTTAATTTGTATTATTTGTATTTATTAACAGTGGTTAACGGGAAGGATAGTTCTTGGAAAGCTGAAGACAATACGGAGTAGTAGCATGGTTGGCAATCTTTTAAGTAATATGTTTCACAAGAAGAGTCTTGTACACTTACATCTTTTATTTTGCATAATTCACCACAAAACATTTTATTTATTAAGTACTCCCAGAGGTAAGCAATTTTTATTACAGTTTCTCTTTTTCAGAAAATCAAGTAGAGCATGTTTTGTGTGTGAATATGCATGTGTGCACAGGTGTGTGTGTGTGTGTGTGTGTGTGTGTGTGTGTGTGTTTGAAATTAAGAAGTTCTCAGCATCTCTAGAAATGCTAGACACATTTAAATTCTAGGAAGAACCAATTCATTTTCAGAAATTGCAAAAATAAATCAAATGCTAAGCTTTGAGATTAGTGAGACAATGGGCAAGATCAGCTTGAGTCTCGTATTTGTATTTAAAGCGTATGCATGCTTTTAAGCTACATGTAACTCATAAATTCTGGAATGAAAATATTTTAGCTTAAGAAACCTAAAACCCTGTAAGTGATAATGATTTAACATCTCCACAGGGTATAGTCAAATTTAGAAACTCTCCAATGTCAGTTTAACAATTTTTGTAGTGTTACTCATATTCACATTCAGAAATAGCAGTTCTCTCCCTTTCTCTCACTTTTAAGATGAAGAATAGACTTTAGGGTTAGTATAAAATAGATGTGTGGGTGGAGAAGGGAAGGCTTAATAGTAAGTTGTACATGCTATGTTTGAATGCCTGGCGGATTTATGATGTTCCCCTGAAACTGTTGCTTTCTTTCAATAGCTATATTGCTCAATTAGTGTATCAACTTGTACGTTCGCTGTTTTATCCACTGCAGGTTTTAACTAAATATATTAGTTCTCTAATTGAAATGAGTAGTTGGGGAAACAGATTCTCAGGTATGCTCTTGAATGATTTTGTAAATGTATAGGCAAAATACAGCCACCTTCTTTTAAATGAGCCATTGCAAGAAATTTTAAGCAAGCATTTTAACCTTGATCCACAAATTACATTCAGAATATTTCCTTGTGCTTTGCAGATCTATTAAGTTTAGTGAATAGTAGCATAGCTATCATAAATTTCAGAATTTGCAAAAATAGTTTGTGAAATTAAATTCAAAATGTTATAAACAATTGAAGATATTGTTCATTCTTTTCCACACTACAAATGTGGGAGGACATGTTAAGTGATAAATTAGGCACAGACTGCTTTAATCTGTAAACTGAACCTGTTAGCAAAGGGCTTGCGTTTGTAATTAGTATTTATGGCCACAGGAGAGTACCTCTTTTGAAACACTGATGGGAAATTGATCAGTTTAGGTTGCCACGGCAACCAAAAGATTCCCATTGCTTGTGTTGAGGTTAGCCCATTATACCATATACTTACACTTAGAAATATATTTATGAAATGTGAAGATAAGTAATGCAAAAGTGGTTAGAATGCCAAAATGGCAAACTGACAAAGTCCAAATGAATGCTTGAATACTCAATAACAAGCTTAAGTGTTCTACCTACGGTTGTCATGACATTTCTTTTACAAAGCAAATGATGTCTGAAAAAAAATCTTAAATCTAGATGAAAATGCAAATCCCTTTATGTGGCTGTCACATTCATAATAAGAGATAATAATTGATGATTTATGAGATGACACCATGGCAACGAAGTCTTTCATCATTGGCACCCCTTGGATACTTTTATATCAGGGGCTTGCAGGTGCCTGTGAAAAGTTTCAAACATAACATACAAAGTCTATTTGTATCTTAATTCATTAGGTCTCATTTAACACCAGTGGATGTGTTGTTGAGATTCTTAGAACCATCTGACAAAATGAAAGCTGGCAATGTCTTTGGTAAACAAAGAAAAATAAACCTCACTTATACCAGTGAGTATGTTCAGTAAGAGAAAATGACACATTTGTTTTTGTCCCTTACTTTTTCAACAAAAGCAGGGAATATCTTTTTTAAATTTACATGCAAGGTGATAGATAGGTTCAAAGTTATGACATCTGATAATTACAGCAGGTGGGAGAGAAGGACTGTGTGCTGCACTTTGGCATTCTGTGAATTAAGAAAATGATTTTTTAAATTTGATTATAAAGATGAGATTTTTATAAAAGTAGAGTAAATGTGTAATTGGATATTTTAGTTTGGCTTTGATGTGTTTGTGAGGCCAAGGAATGGCATATCGAGACTTCATTAAAATAATCTTTTATTAATGTTTTATTGTGGAGACGTAAATTATTGGAAATATAGTTAAATTCTTGCCTTGGTTTTACTACCAATTCATCAAAAAAAGATGTCCTTTAACATTTGGACCTCCAGAAAGCATCTTGGATTATTCAACCCCTCATATGATTGTAATAAAAGGTTAGACAAGATTATCATTTCAAAGCCTTTTCAATTGTATTGGACATTGATTTATAAGTTATAGAAACATCAACAATTAGAAATGCCTAATATAAAGTGCTGCAACAGCCAGGTTTAAATGATGTGAATAGAACATATGCATGTATTTCAAAGTTAAATTGTTTCGTGTATGAGTTTTTTAAAATATGTTTATAAAAAATTTCCAAAGCTTTGTTATGTAACTTATATTTTTCTCAAGAGGAACATTTGCCATGCTCATTTCCTTGAGAAGATTATTTAAGGCAATTATATAAAAAAGGGTCTCTAGTCATTCTTTTCATTTATGATTCCTGAAAGGCCATGAAATGGTCCTCAATTTAAAAAGCCTTGACTACACTGAGTTTGTAGATGTGTTCTCAAGTAACATTAAGAGAATGGAGTCTACCAATCAGTAGAAAATAAGTTTCCTCAGTTCATACTATAAAAAAGTTATTTTTATTCTAAATATTTTTCTAGATAGTGAAGAAGTCACATACAAAAAAGTTATTATTTTTCAACCAACAGTTTTTCTGTTATCTCTACTGAAGATTAAACATTTTATTAACATTGTGTAATAACTTTTTTATCCCATTAACTTTATGTTTATATTCATATTCTCTCCTATATCAGATTTATATGGAAGAATTGCTTACTTGAATAATACAAATATGCATTTTTGAGAAATATTTTCATTTTAATTTGATTAGATATCCACTGTTCTTGCCTCAAAGTTTAATTCTGTTTTCTGTAATATAGATGAGATGTAGAACATTTTTTTCTGCTTTCTAGAAGTTTATATTTAATTGCTAAAGATGATAATTATGAGCATGAAACAAACTAAAATAGGGCAAAGTATCGAATTAAGGAAATATGGAATTGTATTATCAGAATTCAGAACTTAAGTGAATTTTACAGATGTGAATTGTCAGAATACTGTTACTCTAGGTTTTAGAAGCTGATATGAACAAAGACAGAATGGTGACTGGCATATGGTGGAGCCATTAAAGAACTAGTTTCTTTTCAGATTAAAGTAGTAGCACTGGGGAATTGGGAGAACAACATTTCGATTTTGCATACCCACCTGACTTGTTCTTTTCCTTTTAAAAAAAAAAATTCATCTTGAAACTTAGTCCCCCTACTCTGCTGCATACTTACCCCTCTTGATGTCGAGTTGTCTTAATAAGGTTTCCAAGGCCCGTGGCAGTGATTCTTATTTGGAGATTATTTTGCCCCACAAGACATTTCGCAATGGTTGGAGACATTTTTCTTTATCTCATTTGGTCCTGGTTGTACTATTTGCGTCTCTTGGGTGTTGGCTAGGAATTCTACTAAGCACTCTATAACATGCAAAAAAGCTTCTTCCAAACAAAGAATTATGTGGCCTAAGATGATGTTATTGCTGAGGTTAAGAAATAAGAAATGCTGCCATGGAAGTTCTAGTCCCTGCCCACAATTTTGCTCTGATTTTAAGCTACTTTCTCTCTGTCAATTTAATTACTTTGGTGACCTTGATCATTACCATTTTATAAATGTTCTCTGTAGTTGGAAGATGCAGTTCTTCCTCTTCACCTGACTGCTATCCTTCATCTGGCTAAAGCTACTTGCCATTCTCTGTCTATCCACCAGATTCTTGGAGTACAGGAGCTGTGCTTGAATCGTTTGTGTTCCCAATGTCTTGGTTTGATCTTTAAGACACAATAAAAACTTCTTCCAGAAATGCATAGGTTGGTTGAGAGTTTGGATGTAACAGAACTAAAGGCTGTAAGGGTTTTGGTGATTATGCATAATTTCTGTGATAATGAAGGGAAAAACTGAATGAGAAAGGCTGCCAAGAATCAGGAAGCTCCACAGCTTGGCCACTACTGTAATGTGACAGAAGAGTCAAGGTCGATTTCTTCATATCAGGTAGATTGAGGAAATGGGGATAAAATTTTAGAACTCAGAAGTTTTATTTTGAAGAATTACATAATAAGAATCCATTTTTATTTAATCAGTGAGGCTTGAAAGCATTGAGAAATGGAACTCAGTCTGGGGAACTTGCCAGCTCTGTGACTGTAGGTGTCATTAACCTGGGCCTTAAATCCCTGAGGCAAAGAGGGAATGAGGACCTACGTGATCGGGTACTTATGGATGAAAGCAATTAATACATGGGAAACACTCATCTTACCTCAGCATCAGACACATAGCTAATACTTAGTAAATGTCAACAGTATTATTTCTGTTGCTATGGCTACCTCTCTCTTACTGAGGCCCTACATTTTAAAATTATACCTTCCTTACATCTTGCCCATTTTCCATGATGCCTTTTACAGTAATTCGAAGGGATGATCAGGACTTCCCTCCTCTGAGCTCCTGTAGCATTTTATCTTATTTTGCATGTTCTGCCCAATGCTACAGCTTCAAAAGTATTTGCATTATAGTGTTTATTACAGTGTAAGTTTCTCATGGGTAGGGCTGTGAATTACTCTTCTTTTCTTGACATATAGTGTTAGATAAACATTAGGTTATAATAATTGTAAGTATTACTACTGGTGAATTACCAACAGAGATATGATAATTAACTTTTAGATTTAATGTGCTCTCTCTTTTATACTTAGTGTTAATGCTTCTAATATTTTCAAAGAACATCAATTATGTTTTATGGAATAGAACAGAGCATCATCTTAAATTGAATAAGTGCTAAGTAATTTGAATAATTTAAAATATATTTAATTGTTGGTAGTCAAGTTCATCATTAGAAGAAAGCTTTCCTAATGAAAGAGTATTCTTTTGAAAAATGAGATATTTTTGAGCTGTTGACAAGTAAGGAAAAGTCTTTTGTTTATAAGCTATGAAAGAGTTTTTTTAATGGTTAATCTTTGAAGAAACAGCTGTTTTAAAAGTTATAATAGATGATAGAGATTTTAAAAGCAAAAAATGCATATCGGTCAGATTCTTTCTCTCTTTCTTCCTCTCTCTCTCTCTCTCTCTCTCTCTCTCTGTGTGTGTGTGTGTGTGTCTCTCTCTCTCTTTCTTTCTTTTTTTCGAGACAGGATCTTGCTCTGTGGCCCAAGCTGGTCTCAGTCAGATTTCTTTAAGATGTAAGATATGAAATATCACGGAAACACGGTGTTCTGAACAAAGTTCAGAAGTAGAATCTAAGATGTCTGGGGATTTTTTTCCTTACATTATATAGCTAAAGAACTTTAGTCTGAGGCATCCTTTTATGTCTTTTACAAACAGTTTGCTTTGATTTTGTGATTCAGTTAAATGTTCAGTGATTAGAGAAATGTTTTATATTTATATTTATATTTATAAAATTTTGTAGATGTTTTTATTATATGTGAACCTGATCTTAAGTTAAGGCCACTTTCTTTTCATATTAGTGTAAGTTTATATGCCACTAAATTCAATTTGAACATAATATGTGTGGATTTTAGGGATACTTTTTGTATTTGGCTGAGATATGTTAGCAAGGCAATGTTCAAAATGAATCCGAACTGAAAGTTTACATAAGAATTTTATTCTCTGATACCTATGGTGTTTATTAACATATAGCATCAAATTACTACATAATACCTATTTGGAAGGAATTATCTCTAAATGATTACAATATATCTTTCTAAGAAACTTCGCTTTGAGCTTATAAGAGCAGAAATTTTCTAAGTGTCTCATAACTTTAGGTAAGGTGTACATAATTAATCAAGTTATTTTTAGATATTCTGGATAATTTCCTTGATGTGCTTTGGCTCTTAAACATATATGCAATTTTTACATAAAGTTGACCATTGCTTCAAGGAAGAAAGGAGAGGAATTACATAGCTATTTTATAAACAAGCAAAAACAGCAGGAGAAAAACAACAATATTTATTGTACTATTCATGAGTGTGCATCAACAGGCATTGACATTTACATGTCCAAAAGGTATCCCAAAGAGATAATTAAATAATTATGTGGTGTTATTCATTAAATATCTATGAACATTTGGTTGATTATCTCAAAATAGGTAACAGCCAGGGAATAAAGATTGACATGATTTCATAAAATACAAAATATTATGGACCAGAAATGATCCTATTATTTAACTTTTTGTTTAATCACTTTGAGAGAGATATTTAATCAGAGTTAAATTCAACTGGTTGGAATATAATTGAGAAAGTGTCTTATATTGGCCTTTAAGCTTTGCCTCCGTGAATTTTTAAGGCAGATTGTAGCTTGTTTTCTCTGTGAACTTTTCTTGGAATTCCCCTTTCCACACAACAAAAGAAGGGAATTCCCCTTCTTTTCTAAGCTTTTTACATTCTTTATTGTTTCTCTTTTATTTATTCTTTCTTATAATTTATTAAAGTATTTGTTGAGAATCTATATGTTCTGTGTACTTTCAGGTAGTAGGCATAAAGTAAAGAGCAATGCAAACAAAAAATATCACCTCTGTACACAAAGAACTTATGTTCTAGTGGATAGAGATAGACAGAAGATAAATACATGGTATTTCATCACAATAAGTGCTAAAGAGAAAAATAAAATGGAGGGGGGAATTAGAAATCTGATGAATACAATGAGTTGAAATTTTGAGTAAGTAAAGAGGAAAGTCCTTTTTGAGGTGACTTTTGAGAAAGATGTAAGGGAACTATCCATGCAGATGTGTAGTACAGAAACACTCCAGTCAAAGGAAACAGTAAGAACAAAGGTCCTTAGGCAGGAGATTTGACTGTCAAGGAACAGAATGCATTGTGGATGGAACAAAGTCAATCTATAAACCAGTGGTAGGAGATTGATGAAGGACTCTACAAAAATGCTAGAACATACAAACTTTTTAAAGAAATGAGAACTATTGGGGGATTTGGGAAGGACTGACATGATGTTACTTATGTTACTTAAGTTTTTAACAACTGTTCTAAGGAAAATTTTAGTGTATGAGGATATTTAAAACAAGGATTATAAGAGAAAAGTTGTAAAGTCATGGGATGATAGTGATGGTGTATATCTTCATGAAATGAAAAAAGATTGACCTAAAAATTGGAAAGTGACTCTAAAAAGAAAGATGATTAGTGGTATGCTTTGTTAACATGGAGTTTGATTCTGAGGGTTTTATGGAGGAGAGTGGAAATGATCTGGAAGCAAAAATGAAAAGTAAGAAATAACCAACTCTGCCTCTACCCAGTGGCATGAAGGCTAAGGAAGGGCAGAAAGCCAACACTTGTAAGCTCATGTAATGATTTTGAATGGTTTATGTGGATCTTATTAAGTCTTAAAAGTAGAATGGCACAAGGGAGTAGGAGGATGCAGATCTTCAAGCTATGACTCTAATTGCCTCACTATATTATTAGGCTCCTGGGAGTGAAGGAAAATTTAGAGTAGAAAAATGCTTTGTATAACGAGTAAAAAAAAATCACTGTTACCCTTTAAACAGATGAGTCATAACATTACCTGATTATTTTTCAGAGAAATAAGATTGCTTCTAAAGAAAGTAGTATTAGCAGCCAAAATCGCAAAGAATGAAAAGCTAGTATTCCATTATGCTAGAATAAAGTCATCTAAGCATCCAGAGAACCTAAGGAAGCGCATTTTGGTAGAATACACTAAAAAGGATAATGAACATAACACACACACAAACACACGTGCATGTGCATACATCTATCTATCTATCTATCTATCTATCTATCTATCTATACATATAACTTTAACAACCTATGATGACAGGACAAGTAATAATTGTTAAAATAGTTTTTTCTATCAGTTATTCAAGTTATTAAAATAAAAATTTCTAGTATTGCAAATAATATACACTGAAATAAGTTTAAACGATTAGACTTTTTATATGTAAAATTTATTATTTCTTCTTTGGTAGAGAAATACTTCTCCAAAGAACACTGAACTATTTGGCTATGAAAGATCATAGGACCTATAATATAAAAGATCATAGACTTATATGAAGAAAAAGAGTCTCATACAACTCTCATTACATTGCTAGGAATAGCATTAACATAGAATATTGGCAGTATTATGATTTTAATGAAGTCTGTTAGAGGTGCTGTTAATAAAACTGGAATGTTTTCAATTTAAATAGACCTGAGGTAAGACATAGGAACAAATGGATATTAGTTCTGAAATATGAGAATATGACTCATCCTACGATAAATTTTGATCTGAGTGCTAGGCAAAGTATATTCCCTATTTTATATCCTATCATTAGAAAGAAATACACATCTTTATATAAAATCTTCTGCAGAGGAATCGTGTATATTGTAGTACATGGAATAGAGAATAGTTTTAGATCTAAATTAAATATACATGTGAATTATCCTGGTTTATTTTTAAAATAAAATATTTATACACTTAAAAATAATTGTGAAGGTAATGTACATGCAAAACAGCTGCTGAGACACATAGTTAGTGTTGGATTACTTTCTTAGTCTTGCCTCTGTTTTCTTCTATCCATCACCCAGAGTAGACCTCCTGGAAAACAGAAACTTGAACTAACATGATTTAGCTTGAAAATTTTAACTTGCATAATAATGTATCAATAATAAAATGGCACTAGTGCATGCATCAGAAATAATGATAACCATATAGTTTTGCTAAACACAAGACATAAAAGTTAGAATTTAAGAAACCTAGTTTGGAAACAACTAGTCCTAGTCTAGTTGAATGACTGTGGTAGGATTGGATTTATATCCCCAGCTCTGCAACTTGCTTTGTTAGTTTCGACAGTTTCATAGTCTGGTTGAGCATGAAATTTCATATTTAGAAAAGGATAATGATAATTCCTATATTATTGCTTTGTTATGAAAAGATGTAATGAGTAGAAAGTGGTTATCCCTCAGCACTGCGTCCAAAAATGATGGCTTTTTATACTAACATTACTTAAAATGTTGTAATTTCAGGCAACTGTCTTCGATCTTTAGCTAGACATTATTAGTATAGAAAAATGTTTGAAGGTAGAAAGATCAATGTGACACAGAGTACTTTATGACTCTGTAGACAGGGCGTAGCATGAAGATTTTGTTGAATGTTGTGTTGTATACAATTTTCAATGGATGGGTAAGAGCTTCAAATTGGGCTACACCATGACTGGAGATGGAGAGATATATGGTGGCAATTTTTTAAAAAGTCATTTGAGACGATTTCTTTCCAGGATTTGAAAATCAAAGATTTAAGAGCTTGAGTATCACCGTGAATAGGGCAGAGCATTGGATATCAGTGATGAATGAAAATTTTGAAGCAAATTGAAACAGTTCCTCAGAATAATCTAGGATAACTAGTTGAGCAATTGAACATGACTCTTCTTCAGTAATTTGCATTTTCTAATTTGCACACCATTCTGATAGTCCCAAACCTTTCATTTCTAGGACCATCTATAGAAAGAGGGAAGATAGATATCATTTTTAGATGAGAAAACAAATTTCATAGGTACTATAATATTTCAGTGACATATTTGCAACTTAAACATATATCATTCAATTAAACATACAATGTACTTTTATTACATGGCACAGCTGAATGCTGTGTAGTCACAATGCCCTAGGTTCAAAGCAAAATATTACAACTGAAACTATATCTTATTAAATACTGATACATTCTCATTTAGACCTACTAGAAACTGTAGAGTTTTGTCCATGCTTACTTTTGAATACTACGAGCAAATTCAGCAGTGTGTGATTCATCAGACAATGCATTAGACATCAGGAATACGTAGATGAATGTATCTTGGTGTCCACTCTTCAATAGTTAAGTGTATATCAATAACTGAAATAGCAATCAATGCTGGTGAACCTCAGAAAACTCAAAATAGATTGAGCAGATAGCACTGCCAATTCTTGCAAACAATATTTTGCATAGATATTTTCTTTCACATAAAGAATAGCATCTCAGATCATTTTGTTGAGATTGGGATAGATGTTTCTATCGGAAATTAGTTTTGATGATCTCACGAATAAGCCAGCTGCAATGTGTGAGGAAAAACTAACATTATTTAGCCTAAAAAATTTAGTTGACATGACAATTAACAATCAAAGAAAACAGTAAAACTTTAGAAGTACAAGTTAGAGTAGGAAAAAAATTATCTGGAAGAACTCCTTTTTTTCTGATTTGTGACCTTTATAGACATACACATCAGTACTTGAACATTATGCAGTCTTGAATCATGATTAACTGAATGTGGCATATATGATTGGTTTCTCTGAAATACTCTAACATTCTGAGGACAAGTGTTAGATTTGTTTTGTTATCTTATGCCCACTGTTGTGCACATCATTAAATGCTCAATGGATAAATGCAAAATAAATGAATTAAAGAATGAATATGCATAGTGTAAAAGAAATACTCAAACTACCTCAGAAAACAATATTAAATGGAAATACACTAAATATACAGTGCGCTCTTTGAGGGCTACACTTTTATGAATCCTTTCAGAATAATTCAGGGGTCTTATTTAATTTTGATATTGCTAAGGGGACTGGGATATTTGACAATTATTTAATAAAGAGAATTAGGCATTACTCTGATATGAAGTTCCTTAGACAAGGCTAAATGATTCTTGTTGTTTTTACAGAAGATTGCGTATCTCATCATCCTTCATAGATTATACTGATAGAGTGTCCAAGGCAACTATTAAAAATTACTATTACACAACCACCAATGAATGAAACACTTGGAGAACTGAGTTTTGTGGCTCTTCATATTGATACGAAAAAGGCAATTTTGCTGTATTACAAACAAAAGAACAGGAGTAAAACTGACAAATTTTCATCGAGTGGACCTGAGGCCTGTTTCAAATTGACAAAAGCCATCTGTGCAAACAAAAACCTAAGCAAAAGAAAGAGAAAAGTTGCTCTGCAGTAAACAGGTGGACAGTATGTAAGACAAACTTCCCCAAAGGCGTTCTTAGTACACGGTCATTAATTAACTCTAGGCCGAAAATAAACAATGTTGATGGAGTGTGCCAGGGAGCTCTGATGTGTGACCAGTGTTAGTGCGGTAGGCTGATAACCTAGAGCTTGACATCTGATCTGTGAACGTGGATGCATACTTCATTTTGTTTCTGCTACTTTATTTTTTTATTTATTTTTAATGTGCTTTATACATTTAATATACTTAGGTTACACTTTTCCCCATGGCCTCCCTTATATAGCCCTACATGATACTCTTCCCCCCCCACCATTTTATTGATATGTATTAGTGCAAAACCTAAGGTTTACAATGAAGTTGAGGATTTTGTGCACCTAAGTATCTTGTCAAGGTGACAAAGACTTTCCCATTCGTTTCTGTTACTTTATTAACTTGTACTTTTGATAGCAAAACATAATATTTACACTACCTGAAACTCTCAATTGAGTCCAGTTTTCTTTTCCCCCAAAACAATTCTTTACATACTGAATTAGTATGAAGTAGCTATTTGTCAATGTGACATGAAACTATTTGCATATCAACAGCAGGCAATAAATGTTTTGTCACTTGGAACTATTTATGGCAAATAATCATGACAGCTTACTCTTAGGAATAATTCTTTACTAGAAAATGTTTCATTGGTTAAGTAAGTTAAACATTGTTACTTCATGAATTAATATTTTGAATTGATGAAATATAATTGGGAAAATCTTTCCCCCATTGAAACTGACTTCTTGATTTTCTAATAGTTTTCTTTTACTCTGTATATATGGCAGGTTTTCCCAACCTTGCACAAAACATAGGAAAATAAAATCAATTTCATCTCATTGTTTTTAGAAATTAGAAAAAATAATTATAGGGAGGCATCTTTTCAGCCAATTTTGTCTTAAAGGATTTTCTGCTCTATTGATCATCTGCTATTAGATTAAATCCTGGTATTAACTTGAAATTCTTATTCCAAGAGCCAACCCAAATGGTTTTGTAACTTGGATGCTGAATCTGATTGTGCTTATTTCTTTCACCTTTCTTCTTTCCGAAAATATCTTCTAACTTGTGATATTTTCCCCAAAAAACATTCTGACTATCTTGATCTTCATCGTGTTCCTATTGTGTCTTGTTTATGACAATATTTAAGTAATGAACCAGCCCATTGTTCCGCCACTCATGTTGGGTCTTCCCTTGCGTATCAAGCAGTGTTTTTGTCCAAGTTGTGATTAGGACATGAGAATGGTTTCATGACCTACCTGATAACTTTGGTAACTATTGGTAATGATTGATTAGTCTGCAGGATGATGCTTTTTTTTGTTATTTGGGTGTATTTCCAGTGTGTCCTGAGGGATAGTATCTTTTTAAATAGACTAGCGTTGATGGAGAAATGGGGCTTAACCAGGTTGGATCTAAGATTGATAGCTGAGTTCTTTTTTCTCTCTTTCATGTCAATGCAGGAATCTCTTGGAGAAATTTTTAGAAGCCTTGTTAGAAGATTGTATAATTTCATCACTGTTTTCGGTATTGTACAGCAGTCACTGGAGGATAGAGCTTGTTTGGAAGCACTGATACTAAAGGGGGATTATGATTTCCCTGTACATGTTTATTCTATTTTTATAACATCTTAGCTTAAAAAAAACAGGCCATCATGATGAGGTTTTGTTTTGTTTTTTTTTTTCACAATCATCTTGTTTTGGGGATTGTCTTGGTGTATTGTCTTCAAAGACATTCCTTGTTTACTGTTTTCTGTCTCCTTTGTCCTTGGAAGAACATTTAAATTTCTAAATCACATAAAGATACTTTAAATGTTTTTCTCAAATGTATATGTATATGTAAAAAAATGTCACTGTAGTTATTTGTACTTTATCTGGAGAAAATGTGTAGTTCTTCTATTCCTTGGGCCTTGTCCTGAATTTCTAACATCTCATAAATATCACGTTTTCTTAAACTACAGATACTTTTTTAATGCTGGGGATTATTCCAAGGCCTCATAGCTGCCAAGATTGTCCTTTACCACAGAGATGTATGCCCCTAGTCTTATCAGATGGGTAAATTTTTAAGTGAAAGTATATCTGAAATAATAAAAAAACTACTACTTCACGTATATCTAAGAAAATATTACTCCTTTTAAAACCACGAGGTTTCTGAAGGGAAGAAGAAAATCAGGCTCAATCCTTTTTTATACTTGAGACTCTCAGTACTCTTATGACTATGTCCCTAATCTGTACTCAAACACACAATTGTTGTTCACTATGGAGAAGAAAGTGGAGGATTAAAATGAGAACAATGAAAACAGTGAAGAATCAGGAAGAATGTGGATTATTGAAAACATAGGTTTACAAATTTAACAAAATTGAATGTAAAAAAACTGGTTGTATCTGAATGACACTTGACAGTGAGATGGAACTAACTGAGGCTGCATGATGAGTCGAAGGAATGAGTGGTCAGTATAAATTGTGAAGAAATTAGGTAGAGTGGAAAAAATAGAGCTCAGACAATTGACTTTTATAATAAGTAGCTTCAAATCACTTATTCCCTCATTGTCCTTTCTTCAGTCCTTTGAACGACCCTTATTGCACAGATTACCTCATTCATTGTGTTTCCTGTTGTAGTGTATACATGCTTTTTTTCAAAACAAGACTCTTTAAAGTATGTATTTTTGTGAATGTGTGCATGCATGCACATTTATTATAAATGAGCTTGATCTTTCTTAACATAGGCATTAATGCCTTTAAGTTTCATTTCTATTTATAGTAGTAGAGAAAAGCAGAAGTATCTATTTAATCAGCATGGTGAACGTGGAGCACTCTAGTTCTCCTCAATTGTTTTAAAGGCCACTTTCTCATGATCATTTTTTCAATGTGGAAGGGAGTACATATAAACTTGGCATCAGATAAAATTTCATTTGTATCTATATGGTATCATTTCTAGCTATTCTGACATGTGGCAAGTTTCTGAAACTCTGAGATCAGTATTCTCAGCTGCAAAATTAAAGTAAATGTATCTTGAAAGGTCATTGTGAGAATTAGTTTAAGTGTTCGATAAATGACAGCTTCATTCTCAGTGAGCATCGCTAGTCCAGATTTTCCCTTTATGCTTCACATCCCTATGGAGAACAGACAAAGTTAAGGGATGAAGCAAAGTGGGTAGGCACTCACGTGTGCCTCAGTCATAGGAAGATATGTCAGGGAAGGCAGAGCACCAGTCCCGTGTGCAGCTAACGAAGCAGGCACACTCTATGCATCTGTATCATGCTCTAGGTCTCTGAATAAAGTATCTCTCTTTTGACCAGAAATAAACTTCACTGGTGACTTATTGTCTTGTGATGCATAAAAGAAGAGACAGACTATTAATAAATTATTGTGACAGATGTAGACATGAACAGTTCTTTTCTTTACTTAATTATAAATTAGCATCTTTAAAGGCTTTCTTAAAACATTTCATAGCATTTGTGCCTTGTCTAATAAAATCACAAGTGCTGTACGTGTATTTGTGCTCTAGCATTTTTTTGTAGTACAGCACATTTACATGAACAAAAAACAGAACTTATGACACTTTACCAGTAGCCTATTTTTGTTATAACTGTGTTACAGAAAATTTACTGTCTAACCCTTAGTCATATTCACATGTTCTTACAGTGTTTTGCTTTGTGCTAGATGTTAACATATGCCTCATTTAAATTTATGTAAAATTGAAAGAACACAGGAAATTGTAAACGTGTAAAGTTATTTGCTTCATTAATTGATAAGGGCTTTGCACTGATGAATTCTCTCTCTAAGATTTTAATAGTTTTGATCATATTGCATCTATCCTTAATCATAAAATATTTTGGAAGGTCTGAAAGAAGCTTGGTAAATTGTATGCTGCCCTTGAATGATTTTTAAATGACTTCCTATAGAATAAATCAAACCCAAAGTAAAATATAAATAATAATGTATTGTGTTGGGATTTTTAGTAACTGATGGCAAAGCACTGATTTCCATCCATTTACACAAGTGTAACGTTTGCGTTGGTCTTCTACACACTTCCTTTGCTTTCCATTTGTCAAACACAAGAGCACACATTATAATACACATTAGCACTCAGATTTTCAAGTAAATTAACTGTAAGCTATAAGTATGAATTTTCTAAGACTTCCTTTTGGAACTTGCAGATTAAGAAAACATTACTTAGTTCCGAGAAGACACTTCCATTCATGTGTTCACGGAGTAATTCTGAATGTTTATGGTAGTAGTTCACAATAACACAGTGTTTCATAGTTTCGTGAGTGACATATCTCATGTTATCTCGCTGCATCTTGAAATCATCTCTGGGAGCTAGGTAATACTAAATCAATAGTCCTTACAAGGAATAGAACTAAGATGCCAAGATTATTAATGGCTGGTGTAAGTCTGAAGACAGCATTTGAATAGCACGTAGGAGGGCGATTGACTTCCATAAATATTGACTGAGATAAAGAACATTCCAGGTGGAGGGAATTTCATAAGTGAGAGTAAAGTGATGAAAAATCTCAGGGTGTGTCTGAAAATGCACAGCGATTCTGTGTGCCTAGAAAGATAGTGAAAGAAAGTTTTTGAGTGCAGAGCCAGTACAATTTTCTTCCCTTTTATCATCTCTTCAAAGATAGACCAAGATTCCACAAACAGGAAGTTGTTATGCTGCAATGAGGATTGCTTAGTAGAAAAATTTTATGGAATGGTTCATTTAACTAATTTCTAAATTAATTAAAAGACCTTTGTAGCATTAATAAATTGTTATTACCTCCCTTTGTTATATGCATTTATATTGCAAAAATAAATTCTACTTTTAGAATGCTAATTAATTTAAACTAGAGGAAGAAAATTCTTAGATACCATAGAAGAATTACACCTTATTTATTCCAGCTGGTTGTACTTAGAACAAGACCTGATTAGTCATGTGGGGTGACATTATAATATTTAAATTCTTACCATCAACACTGCAGCTATGTTAATAATGTGGTAGTGTAATGGAAAACGCAAACTGAGAACAACCTCTGGGGACAGTTGAGGCAATTGGCTACAGTAGAGTTGAAAAAAATCAGCTTGTGCTAAATAATGTGTATGGAGGAGCTACAACAAAATTTGGGCGAAAAATTCTTCGTAAATAATGTTCATTGTTTGTTGGTATTTAAGGATATGGTGCCCCTACAATTGAGATTCTTTAATGTTGGTGAAAAACTGAAGAAAATTGACACATGCAATATGTATGATGAAATGAATAAAATAAATGTAGTATTTTGATGCACTAGAGCAGTCTTGCCATAAAGAGAGATAAATTTGAGATTATCATGTTTAGTGAAATGAAACCGACACAGAAGGTTAAATATCTCATGGTTTCTTTCATATGAGAATACCAAACCATAAAAAATAACAAGATCAAAATAAAAGAGAAATGGAGGAAAATAGGAAGACAGGCTTTGTTGAAAGGGGAAGGTGGATATGGAGGAATGAGAGGGTGAGGAGAACGAAGGGAAGTAAAATTGATTAGGGTGTGGAATGTATGTGCACCAATTTATCAAGCTGATTGTTATTATTATATATTACAAATGCATACTAATAAGAAAAAACGAACAAACATCATCCAAACCATATTACCCTTGAGTAGTTTCTTATTATACTGCCCTTTGGGTTTTAAAGAAGCCACGTGTTTTTCAGAAATGAACGCATGCTCTTAGGAATTATTCTTAATATAAAAATGACCCTACTGATCATGTTGATAATAATTTTACCCATTTTTATTAAGGGATAATTAAATGCAATACCCATTAGTTACATTGAGTTTGAGTATTTTGTGAACATATATACTGCGTCAACATTGCAATCCCTTACTTCCACCCTTGGTATTCTTTTCGCTCCCTCCCTCAACCCCCTTGATCCCCACTATTACACCCATTTGGTTCTGTAGAATGCCTATATTTTGGTTTCTCATGTTAGAAAAATCATACAATATTTACAGGTTAAGTTTCATGTAATAGGCATGTGTTTGCCCTTCACTCCATGGAAGGTAGAAGTTGTGCAGAGTTTTTGAGCATAATGGTGTCTTCCTGAAGGATTGCAATTGAAGACCATCTTGACATACATAAGCATCTAGAGGATATATTAGTATATGGCAGGTTGAAAAATATGCACAATGTAAGAAAAGTAAAATATTTACATGATATAAATTTTGCATCATATAGTAATGCTAAATATTTTTTTCAGGTGAAGAAAGTGAGTAAATACTTTTTGGGAGTAGACAGAGTTACAGAGTTATAACTACTTACAAGAATTCCAGTTGAGTGCGTCTGGACACAAGAAAATGATCTTTTATTGCTTGATCCTTCAAGTTTTCACGAAGGGGAAGGATATTCAAAGACTGAAATAGCAGTGAAGGTCTCAGGGATCCTAAGGAGGACTTTTCTTATGTAATTTGGATGAAGCCCTTGAAGGGGACAAAGAGATTTGCTTTGCTCTTGCCAGGCTGTATTTTAAGGGCTACTGAGTATAATGAGTTCTGTTGAAGAGGAATGAAGCACATACTATAAGGACAAACCGAGTTTACATAAGGTTTGAGGTACAGTAATGACTCACATGGGCTAGGATGACAGCTTTCCTTATGGGCTCAGAAAACTATATAATAGTTCCAAGTAGTAGAAAGAAAAGAAAGAGTAGTGGAATAACAAGTTGGAATTTGTAAGTGCTGAGATGATTAAGTGGTGGAATAGATAATGGAAAAAAACCCTAATTACCCTTGTTTGATCAGTATGTGCTTTTATATGCATGATGAAATATTACACGGTATCCTGTAAGTAAATGCAACTATTACATATTAACCAGTGTTTCAAAAAGATCAGTTTGTAGAAAGGAATGCTTGCTTTACTGAAACAGTACACTTAGAGCACTCATAATGGAATAATAATATTTAAAAAATCTTAATTTTTAGATGACATGTGTCTTCGCCATGAAAATAAATGCTATGTCCAGAACTATTTTCTTCTTCTTTAAATGGACTTTATGTATGTATATAATGATCTATTATGCATATGATTATCTACATAGTTTTTATAGTATTGAATTTTATGGGATTTATGAAATTTTCATCTGCTTATGGGAGTAATATTTCACATGCATGCGATCATAGCTATCTTCAACTCTGATTTGATTCTTATTTCAAATAACGAATGCATGAGTTGTGCTCCTATGAACATGAGTATACATGTATTTATGTTATGTGTTGTTTTAAACTCTTCTGGGAGTATTCCCGGAAAAGGTATCACTGGATCAGAGGTGATATTTATTTTCAATATTTTGAGAGACTTCCATATTGCTTTCCATAGTGGTTGTACCAGTTTCCATTCCCACCAGCAGTGCAGGAGGGTTCCTTTTTCCCTACAGGCTCTCCAGCACTGATTGCTGTTTGTGTTCTTGAAACAGGCCAATCTCTCCATCATCAGACCAATGGATACACAACTTGTGGTATTTATACACAATGGAATACTATGCATCTATAAAGTCAGATAGGTTGGAGGCTTTTATAGGCAAATGGAGGAAACTTGAGATCATCATGCTTAGTGAAGTGAGTCAGAAGCAGAAGGTGAATCGTCTCTCTGATATGAGTAACCCAGATCACAATTATTTCACAGAACTTACAGTGGAAAATAATGGGAACAAGGGGGGGGGGGGGAGAAAGGAGAGAGGGAAGGTCTTGTAACCTTGCCAAGATATATATGTGCACAAAATGCTCAAGATAAATGTAAACTTTAAATTTTGCCCTCATATGTGTCAATAAAATGGGAAAAAAGAATGCATCAGATATGAGAATTGATTTTGTTATGTCATCTAAAGTATTGACAAGCTGTCTTTTTTGTATCAAAAACTATTTTAAGCTAAAAGCAACAATTACAACTTTTTAAGAAGAGCCATTAGATAATTTTGTAATGTAATATACTCAAACCTGGATAAATTTCTGAACTTACACAGCAATATAGTTTGCCATTTCTAGATGCTTGTTGAAGAATGTAGATTTCCCCACCTTTTTTCAGTTTTTCATTGCAGAGAAAGAATATCATCCTATAATCATCATTCTATTATTTTACTTTTTTTTGTGCCCGAGAACTAGCTTGAAGGCCTAATATTCTTAGTGGTACCCTCATCCTTAGTCAAACTCCAAGTTGAGAAACATGGGATCTGCTTGAAGACATTCTGCATTTGGAATATTTCTATGTG
This sequence comes from Ctenodactylus gundi, assembly GCA_004027205.1. Classification (NCBI taxonomy): domain Eukaryota; kingdom Metazoa; phylum Chordata; class Mammalia; order Rodentia; family Ctenodactylidae; genus Ctenodactylus; species Ctenodactylus gundi. The sequence continues at coordinate 394,910 of PVKB01000626.1, read as the reverse complement.
TCATTAATTACCAAATGTGACAAAATGAAAAATAATTCAAATCACACAAATGAGAATCTAGAATAATGAATAACAAATTAAATCCATTTTTGACAATGTGAAAGAGCTGATACATTTGCTATCACTTAAAGAATTCAATCCTGAGGATTTTAAGTTTTTTTTTCATTTGATAACTTAGAAGAGAAATTTACTCTTTTATGAGTGTGCCCTGTATCTTTAATAACAAAACTGTGCTGCAGTTGATTGAAGTCTAGCATTGACCATGAATTTGGCATCAAACCTGTCTCTTTTCCCCCATTTTATTGATATGTATAAGTGTAAAACAAAAAGGTTACATTGATCTGGTGTATTTTGTGTACATACATATCATGGCTAAGTTAAAAATCCTCACTTTCTCTTTTTTTTGACCTTCCCAATCCCTCCTCCTGCTCTCCATTCCCATTATTCCTCACATTAAGTTCTATCTATGAAATAATTGTGATCTGGTTTTCTCATATCTGAGAAACCATTCAATATTTCACCTCTGCATCTTACTCACTTCACTAAGAATGATGGTCTCAAGTTCCCTCCTTTTACCTACAAAAGCCTCCAACCTGTCTGTATAGATGAGTAGTATTCCATTGTGTGCATATACCATAATTTATGTATCCATTGGTCTGTTGATGGGCATTTTGGTGACTTCCACATTTTAGCTATTGTTAATTGTGCTGCTATGAACAAGGATATCCATGTATCTCTGTTATATTATGCTTTTAACTATTTAGGAAAAATTCCCAGAAGATTTATCATTGGATCAAAGGGAATATTTATTTTCAGCTTTTAGAAGAGCTTTCATACTGCCCTCTATAATGGTTGTACCAGTTTACATTCCTGCCATCCCACCAGCTGTGTAAGAGGGTTCTTTTTTTTTTTTTACCCATAGCCTCACTACCACTAGTTGCTTTTAGGGTCCTTGATATAGACCATTCTGTGGGGTTAGATGATAACTTAGTGATATTTTGATTTGCATTTCTCTAATAGCTAAGGATGTTGAACACCTTTTCATGATTTTTCTGGCCGTTTGAACTTCTTCATCTAAGAACTGCTTATTCATTTTCATTGCCCATTTTTAATAGGGTCTTTGAATTTGAGGAGTCTGTTTTTCTTCAGTGCCTTTTTTCCACTAATTTTATTAATAAACATATGTAATGCATACTGTTTACAATGAATTTGGGTATTTCACGCATATATGTATCACATCAACTTTACAATTCCTTCTCATTTTTGACCCTCCCACCTCCTCCCTGTCCCTTCCCCCAACTCTGGCTATCACTTCATGTGGTTCTATAGAATGTCTGTGTTCTGGGTTTTCCAAGTCAGAGGGACTATACAACACTTAACATATTAATCTTCCACATCTAAATCATTTCACTTAAGTCACCACTCTAACTCAACTTCCTATTCCTTGAAGGGGTCGCAGTAGTCAAATCTTGATGCCTCTTCTCTGAATCCAACCAATCCCTTTATTGGGATAGTTACCAATTTTTTTCTATATTTTGCTATATCTTTGTTGCTATTCTTAAACCTGGCCTTACCCAGCAGTTCACATTAGAAAATAACTATATGCATGTAGTTCAAAAGACTAGTAAATTTGGGGAAAAAAGAAAAAAAAGTTAAATTTGAAGTGCCTTTGCTGAATACTGGAAGGTACATGTTTGTACATTCACAGGGTTATCTTTACATCAATCAGTTTTCTTAGGATAAGTTTTCATCAGTGACCTAATAAGTGAATTGCTACAATAAAACAAAGGTAAAACTATATAATATGGCATCATTAAATGAACTTAAATCTATACCACATAAATATACTTAAAGTAACAGATATGAAGGCAAATTTATTTATTGCAGAATTTTTTAACTTTCATAACTTATTTACTCACATTTCACTGATTACTAACATTCTGCTAGATTTGGTTTATAATTTTATCTGTCTATCCATCCATATATTCGTGCATTTGTATTCTAAAGAGATTTTGTGTCAATTCCCCATGTTGCATTATTAATTAGTAATTATTCTATTTTGCACACTACTATACTATTACTGATAATAATGTGGGGAGACCACAGGTTTGAAAGAAGAGTTGGTACTGTTTTACAAGTATATCAATCAGATGATTTAATTACCAATCTTTTTTAATTACATTTTTTCTTAGATGTTACCTTTCTTCCAAGCTGTTTTGTTGATGCTTGTTTCTGCCTCTCAAAGAGGATAAGCTCATATTCAACATCAAAAAGTGAATTGCTTAATTCAATGAGCTTAAGACTTTATCAATTTGCTTCATTAAATGGACTTAAGTCTGTATCGCATAAGTATGGTACAGTTAAAGTAACAGATAAATAGCTATGCTCAGTTATTTCAGATATTTTGACTTTCATACATTGATTACTCATATTTCACTAATAATTAACATTTTGCCCTATTTGGTTTTTCATTTTACCTATCAATTCATCCCTAATTTCGTGCATAGCCTTACTTTTTTTCTCAGCTCATTCTCCTCTAGCTGTTGTTGCTTTTTCTCTGGGGTCATTGGTGTCACTGGCCTCCCTCTCACTTTCTAAGTTTCCTTTATATATTTTCTGCAATACTGGCTTAGTGACTGCAAATTCTTTTAAGCTTTCCGTATCATGGAAAGTTTTAATTTCTCCCTTTAAATTAAAAGTAATTTTGCTGGATATAGCAGTCTTGGTTGGCATTTATGTTCTTTAAGTGCTTGGATGACATTGCTCCATGATCTCCAGTCTTTCTGCTAGGTTTACACTGTAACTGGATTGAGAAGTCTGCAGTTATCCTGGTGGGTTTATCTTTGTAGGTCGCCTTCTGTTTTTCTCTTACCGCTTTTGGTATTTTCTCTTTGTGTGGGTTTCTAGTATTTTAATTATGGTGTGTCGTGATGAGGATCTCTTCTGATCAAAGTTGTTTGGTGTTCTATATGCCTGCAATAGTTCCATGTTCATTTTTCTTAGATTTGGGAAATTTTCCTCCGGAATTTCATTAAACATGTCCTTTAAGCCTTTTGTTTTGTCCTCAGTCTTCTCCTGGACTCCCATAATTTTGAGGTTGTTTCTCTTTGAATCATCTATCAGCTGCTGTAAAGATTCGCTTTCTTTCTTACTTACTTTGTGTTCTTCATGGCCTGTATGTTGCAGCTCAGTCACTTTATTTTCTAGGTCTGACATTCTATTCTGAAGATATTTAATGTGATTGCTTTTTATTTCCTGTGTGTTTTCCACTTCCTGAATATCTGCATTCAATTTTTTTTTTATGTCTCTGTTGTGTTCTTCTCTAATTTCTTGTATTACCTTCATTATCTTCTGTTATATATCTTCTATGGTCTCCTCTTTTTGCTTTTCAGTTAGCTATGTGTTGGTGCAGCTCTTGCACTGTCTGTTTTATTTCTTGCATTATTTCCTGCTTTAATCCATTGAATATCTCGGCCCAGAAATTATCATCATTTTTGCCATATTTGTCCTTGGATTTTGCAATTTCAGTATCCCTGGTATCATCTTCTGGGATGTCAGGTCTTTTGTAGGAGATTTGTTACCACGTATTGTCATGGTTCTGCTATCTCTGGCTGTCTCTGGCACACAGTTAAGAAGGGTTTGGTGAAGGTGCAGTCCTAGATGCCACTGGAATCTTCTGGCCCAAGGGACAGACAGAGTGATGGAATTCCTGGTCCTAGATGCCTCTGGAAGCCTCTGGGGCTCAAGATTGACAGGGTGATGTAATTCCCTGGAAGCCTCTGGAAGCCTCTGTCTCACGGGATGGACGGGTGATGGACTTCCTGGTCCTAGATACCTCTGGTGTGTAGGGCAGTGGTGAACCACAAGCCTCTGGTTTGTGTGGGCAGAACGGGGTGATAATACCCCTTTTGAGGTATCTTTTTCCCCATGGTCCAGTCAGCAAAGCTTTCTGTCTGTCCTGGCTTCCCTCCCCCAGAACGGGGCTCTCCACCCTCAGAGCAGAGGTGCCTTTGAGTCGTTCAGGGGATCAGCAGCCATTTTCCCCTCTTTTCTCCTTCCTAGGTACTGTTTAAGGGTGATCCCAAAAGTCCTGATATGCTCTTTTGAGCTTTCTTTTTCTCTGAAGGGTTCATTCTTGGGCTTTCTTCCCCTTCATTTTAAAATGGCTCCTGCTTATGTCACTGTCTGTGAAGGCTGCTGAGCCCTGTTTGTGGTCTGGAATCCCAGGGCCTTTTCTAGGGGGAGCACATGCTGCGTTTGTAGTACACACTAGTGGCTGGTTGGTATTTCGGAGGCTGGGGCTGCCAGCTGTCGACAGTTCCCACTTCTCAGGATCTGCGCTGACCTCAGGCTGAGGTTCTGGCTCCGGACTTTCTTCCGTTTGTGGTCTGTGGATGCTGTCAGCTCAGGACTGCACTGAGTCGGCTACTTTTTTCCTACACTTCCGATATGACTTCAGGATTTGTGACCCTCCTGCATCCTCCTGTCCATTGTTGGGGTGCTCCATCCTCTCCCAGCTCCGTCAGATGTCCCAGGCCCACACGAGCTCTTCTCTGTCCACAGCTGCCTTTGGCTCCAGCTGATTGCAGCCAGTCAGTGGTGGCTTCCTGGGCTGCTGGGATTTTTTTTCCTCTGCCTTTGATGTTCCTTTGGAATTTCTGACCTCCCACTGGCCTCCTTTCCATTGTTGGGGTGCTTCTCTCATTCCTAGCTACATTGAGCATGCATTTTCTAACTAAATTCTTGATTTTTTAAGTGGGCCGATGAGGAGACATTGTGCAGCACTGTTACTCAGCCACCATCTTGACCAGAAGTCCTTTTTTTTTTTTTTTTTTTTTTTTTTTTTTTGAGACAGGGTCTCACTCTCTACCTCAGGCTGGCTATGGAATCATGACAGTCCTTCTGCCTCAACCTCTCGAGTGCTGGGATTTCAGGTATGCACCACCATGACTGGCTTATGTGGTGCTGGGTATCAAACTCTGGTTCTTAGTGCTTGAGTTAGTACTTGCTAGGCAAGCACTTTAACTGCTGAGCCATTTCTCCCGTCCCTGTTTTTCTTCCGTTCCTTATACATTCTAGTTATTAATCCATCTGAGGTATAGGTAATGGAAAGTTTTTCCCATTCTGTCAGTTCTTTCTTCACTCTGTTAGTAATTTCTGAAAGGAACATGCTGAGGCTGCCGAGGCCTACATATTGTTGTTGATACAATTATTAGCATAAGGTGCATTTTAACTTTATTCTATATTTTCTGCAACATGGAACCTTTAAAATTTTATGTTAAAAAATCTGAAAAATTAACCTTTTAGAAGAACATGATTTTTCTCAGTATTTAATTGAATGTGATTTTATATGATATTTGACAAGGTTGGAGGAAGAGCAAAAGAGTTTTCTGGTGTCCTTAATATTTTTGTAGTTTCTCTAAAGTTTGTGCAATTTGTAACATGTTATATAGTATCCAACAGTCTTTCTGATAGGCTTACACTATAACAAATACCTTAATGTATTACAAGAAAAGGTTTATTTTGTTTGTTAGTTTGGAAAATCCAGTTTACGGTTGCTTATGACATTGGCACCCTGACTTTGTAAGTGTGGCAAGGCAGCACATCACAGGAGTGGCGCATGGTGGAGCAAAACCACTCATCTCATTGAAAATTCGAAGGGGCCTACATTCCACAGGCCTGTTCTAAGATGTGCCTCCAATAACCTCAGGACCTCCCATGAGACCCTACCTCCTAAAAGTCTGCCTCTTACTAATAGTACCAACCTGAGCATCAAGCATTTAACATATTAGCCTTTGGGAGACAAGTACACAGACCGTAGAAATCTTGTGCTGTGGGATCCGAAATCTGTACTGCATGGTAAGCTCGGTGCTAGCATTATGTGTCCATTGACCATTTAACACGTGTCTAGTCCAAATTGAGATGTGCAGTAAGTGGGAAATACTGAGATTCAAAGACTTACTGTGGAATAAAGAATGTAAAATATCTCAAATAATTTCAATAATGATTATAGGTTAAAATTATAGTGTTTGAATACACTGGGTTAATTAAGACACTATTGAAGTGTTGTGATTCTTTGTACTTTAAAAATATGGCTAATAACAAATAGAAAATTTTCATGTTACTTATATCTCTTTGTATTGGATAGTGATTTTCCAAATTGTATCAGTAAATTACATCTAAATCTGGCTAAGGTCCTACTGGGACTGGCTTCCTAAACAACAATCAGCAATGAAGATCGTATCATATGAGTATTTCCTAAAGCTTCCTAAAGTCAATTAAGAATTTTATACAGGTTAACTTCATTGCTAACTTTTTTCCTGATTCACCTAAATAACAGAGAATGGGAGAGAGTTAAGGACCACTAAAACCTTTCTTCTATCCTTGACTCTAATCTTTCACTCCATTCCTACATAAAATTCCCAGTACACCTGTGTAACTCAGATGTAACCTTTTATTCCAACCAATAGTAATGAGGCATGGAAATAGTCATTTTATGCCATCCTGAGATCTTATAAATTTGATACAATATGACTTAATTTTGTTGCCTAAACTCTTAGCTTATAGTCTGATTAAAAGTTGTAACTAGTGTGCGTGGGCGTGTCTTTGTGAGGATTAACTGCGCTGTTGTGAATGACTAAGCTCTATTGATTTCTGACTTGGAATTGTCTAAACTTTGTTGATTATGTTGAGTGAATTTTCTTCTCTTTTGAATTGAAAGTGAGTAATTTAGGCATAGTAATCATACATAGTGATATATTAGGAGATTATAGTTTCTCACAGGACAGACCAGAAACTGCAAAACGACACATTCCACCCATGACAGCTTTTATGAGTTAAAAGTCTACATCTAACATCTAACCTTAAAGAACTTTGTGCCTGGAAAAATTGGGTTCACTATTATGTAGCCAAAATGTTTATCAAATTATTTAAAGATGAAGTTAATAGTAATTATATGATGCTTTCAGTATTTTTCATTCAAATTGAAGAGGTGAAAAAGTAAAATAACCAAAGGTATCTCCTTTAGAAGTTTGTATTGAACTATTTCTGCTGAAAGTTTCCTTTAAATTGTTTATATGCTATGTTTTTCATATAACAGAAAATATGCACTATTTCCCATTCTGTGTCTACTACTAGTTTATTTCACTTAATATTATGGTCTCAAGATCTGTCTATACTCCTTCAAATGTCTCAAATTTATCATTGATTGTATTACTCCATTATGTTTGAATGTCACATTTTCTGTATCCACACAGGTGCTGATATACACATTACTTTCAAAATTAGGCTAGCATAATTTGTGTGGGCATGAATATGGGTATTTACTATGACGTCTTTAAAATTTTTGTGAACATACTCAAGATAGGCAAAGCTAGGACAAAATGAATATTTGTTTTTATTGTTTTGGTAAATCTCCATGCTTATTTCCAAGTGGTTATGCAAGTTTATGCCTCCACTAACACTGTAGAAGTGTTACCTTTTTTCACAACTTCACCAACATTTTTTGAGTCCTGGATGAGAGCCCTTTTCTCTGGAATAAGAGAGGATTCTCTTTGTTGCTTCAACTTGCCATTATCAAATAGCCAAAGATGTTGAATATATTTTCATGTACTTACTCGCACTTTATATTTTTCTTCAGAGAAGTTTCTATTCGTCTTAATTACCTGTTTTTTACTGGGTCTTTTATTCTTTGGATTTTAATTTTTTGATTTCTGTATATATTATCAATTATCAGTACTCTGCCTGGGGAATGGCTTGTGAAAAACGAAATCTCCCTTCTGTAGGTTTTTCTCTTCACTGTTTTCATAGTTTCCTTTGCTAGGCAATTTTTAAAAATTTGATATTATTCCATTTGTTAATTCTTGGTGTTATTTCTTATGAAATTGATATTCTGATCTGAAATTCCATACCCCCACTTGTCTTCTTCAACAGTTTCACCTATTTTGTCATCCACGTGATTCTGTGCTTCTGTTTTAATATCTAAGTCTGTAAACATTTTGATTTAAGTACAGGGTGAGTGATAGAAGGATACCTTGAGTTCAAGGCCCACGTGGGCTCCATAGTGAGTTTAGGGCCAGTCTGTGCTACAGGATGAACTCGGGGAACTATATGGCTCACTGGGAGTCAGATCTTAGCTGATAATTCATTGACCACCTAACCTCCATGGACCCCTACCTTAACTGAAGGGCCATGATGATGTCTTGAATCTCTTGGAATTACGATTAGCTTAGAAACAGTGTCTTCTAGTCCCTGAAATATATGATAACTTCTTTTCCCTAATGTAAAATGCCTCTGGTGAAGGGCCTTATAATTTTGCAGGTAGTTTACAGTTTGCCCAGTAACATTTCTTAAGGAAGCTATGGGTTTTTTTTTTTTTGTCTGTGGTTTGCATCTTTGTTAATAACCAGTGTGATGAGGGTGCGTGGGATGTTTGTTCATCCTCAACTATGTTCACTTGATCAGCATGTCTATTTTGTGCCAGTACTCACTAATTTTTCCCTATGGTTTTGTAGTGTAATTTGCAATTCAGGATTATAATTATGTTTGTTTTTCTCTTGTTGCTCGGGATTGTTTCACATTGGCTCTTTTGTTTCACATCTAATTCCATATGAAGTTTAGAATGTTTTTTTCTACATCAATGAAAATTGCTGCTGATATTTTTATTGGAGCTTTATTAAATATAAAAATATTTTTGATATTATGGATATTTTGAAATTATGACAATATTGGTTCCTACCTAGGAACAGGGGACATCTTTTTATTTCAAATATTTTCTTCAATCTCTTTTTCACATTAGTAAATTTTATACTATAAAAACTTTCATTTCCTTGGTAATATTAATTTCTGAGAATTAAATTTTTGAGCCATAATTTGTGGTATTGTTTTTTAATTTCTTCTCTGTGAGTTCATTGTTAGTATACAGGAGGTCTGTTGATTTTGTGGAGTAATTTTTAAAATTGTCATATTTTTGGAATGTATTAGTTCCAAGGGTGTTATGTTTGTTTGCTGGGTCTTTTATGTAAAGGATCATGTCTCTGTGAACAAGTCTATTTTGATATCTTCTTTTCCTTATCAATATCCCTTTTATTTCCTTTTCTTTCCTGATTGTCTTATGAAGCTTAGACTGTCATACTGAGGAGAGGTGGTAAGAGTGGTTTGCTCCTTGTTTTGTTTCTGATCTTAACAAGAATGCCTGCAGTTTTTTTCCATTTATTATGATGTTTTCTTTAGATATATCATTCATGGCTTTTGTCAGTTTGAGATAGGGTCCTTCTACACCTATTTTAATCTTTTTTATCATGAATGGCAATTGGATTTTGTTATACTTTCTGTACCTGTTGACCTGACCCATGCTTTGGTTTATGTGGTGCAGTACATTTATTGATTTCTCTATGTTGGGCTATCTTTATATCCCTGGGGTGAAACCAACCTGGTAATGCTATACAATCTGTTTAATGATTTGTTGCATTGTTTGTAAGTATGTTGTTGAGGAATTTTGCATCTGTATTCACTAAAGATAGTGGTGTATAATTTTCTTACTTTGTTTAGTCCTTGCCTGGTTTTAGTACCAGGGCAATGCTTGGGTCGAGAAATGTGTATGGCGATGTTTTTTTCCTTCTTATTTTATGGAAGAGTTTGCTGAGTATTGGCTTTGGATCTTCACCTAAATTCTGGTAAAATTCAGTGGTGAATTTACTGGATCCTGGACTTTTCTTTGTTGGTAGGCTTTTAAAAAAACATTGCCTCTACTACTTATCATATTTGTTTAGAAATTTACCCATTTCTTCAAGTTTTTTCAATAGATTGGAACAAAACTTTTCAAAATAGTTTTTCACAGTCCACTGCTTTTTGGCAGTATCCATTGCAGTTTCATCTTTTTTTTTAGTTTCTTATTGTATTGATATGAGTCTTTTCTTTCTTTCATTTGATAAGTTTCTCTAAAGATTTATCAGTCTTATTTATTCTTTCAAAGGACCAACAGTGATTCCTTCAGTCCGATTAAGATTTTTATCTCAAATTCATAAGTTTAGCCCTGAATTTTGTAATTTCTTCTCTTCTACTCACTTCAGATTTGGATCATTTTATTTTTCTAGGATCATGTGATAATTTATTAGGTTATTTATTTGGGGTCATGCTTATTTTTTAAATCTGTTTATTCACAACTATTAGTTTCACTCTTCGTGATGCTTTCATTGTGTCCCAAAAGTTTTGGTATATAGTGCTTCTATTATCATTTAATTCTAGGAAATTTTAAATTTCTCTCTAATTTTCTCGGTGACTTACTGATCATTAAAAGTGTATTATTTCCAAAAGAAATAAAGTCAACATATCAAAAATGCACATGCATATACATCCATGTTTATAGCAGCACAATTCATAATAGCCAAATTCTGGAAGGAATCTACCTGCCCATCCATTCAAGAATGGTTAAAGAAGATGTGGTACACAATGTAATATTATGCAGCCATAAAGAAAGACAGATATGAAGGATTTGAACAAAAATGGGGCCACTTAGTGTCAATAATGCACAGTGAAATGGACCAAGCACAAAAGACTGACTATAGATGAATGTCCCTCTTATGAAATACACAAAAATAATAACATAAAAAGGCCCCAGCATGAATGGCAGTTTAGAAAGTGAGGCAAAGATCAGTTAGGTAAGGAATGAACTTTGAAAAAGGGGTGGACACAGATGGTCACTAATTCCCCAAACCTTATGGTTCTAATGTGTTACAGAATTTGGAATTCATGTATTTACCAAAAAATATTAAATTTTATGTCATGTGAATTTTTTGTCAAAGGATATTTTTTCTGGATACAAAAATTTAGTTTTCATTCTTTCATCACATCATTAATTATTTAATTCCATTCTCCTAAAAAATAAAAGTGTATTAATTAATCTCCACCTGTTTATATGGCTTTTATATTTTGGTGTTAATTTCTAGTTTAATTCTGCTATGCATTAACGTTTGGGGGATTATTCCAAAATTTTTGTACTTATTTAAGCTTTTTCTATGGCCTAGAATATGATCTCTTTTGGTAAAATTTCAATGTGTTTCAGAGGAAAAGTGTGTATGTTTTTGTTGAGAATGAAACACTGTGGATATCTGTTACATCCACATTTTTTAAATTTTGTGATTTGTCTTTGAAGTTTCTTTTTTTGATTTTTTCATCTAGTTAGTCTCTATATTTGTGAGAATGAGGGAATCGAAGTCCTCTGCTGTACTTGTTTTCATGGCTATCTGCTCTTCTGTGAACAGTTTTTGCTTTATGAAAGTAGGTTTGCTGATATTCAGTTCATATGTTTCTAAAATTGGTATTCTTTCTGTTGAATTGTTTGCTTTTCTTGTATGCATGTATTGACCTTTCTTATCTGATCTGATCAGTTTTTGCTTGACATCTACTTTGTCTGAAACTGGACAGTTAGTTTTGGCTTGCTTTTGAGATCCACTTGCGTGGGTTATTGTTTTCCATCTTTTTATATTTGGCATATATATTTTTAACTACTCTCGGATGTATAATTTTCTTTGGGCTCTTTGGATATTTTTTAACTACTCTCAGTTAGATGTATAATTTTCCTTGGATATCTTCTGTTGTACTACATTGGTGTTTATAGTTTTCTTTAGCATTTCTTTGTCCCAGAAAGCCTTCATTTCTCCATTTTCTTTGAAGGATAAACTTTAAGGATATAGAAAACTAGTTTGACACTTGTTTTCTTTTGGTGCTTGGTTAACTTTACTCCATATTCTGCTGACCTTTGAATTTTGTCATGAGATGCCTTCTGTTATTCTCATTCGTTTGCCATTACAGGTTAGTTGCCATTTTTCTCTAACAGCTTTTTATATTATCCCTTGTTTTGAATTTCTAAACTTTTGATTATGTGTTCTTGAGAGGTTCTTTTCCAGTTGTGGTTACTTGGGGATCTGTATGACTTTTGTACTTTATTATTGAATTATTTACCTAGATTTGGAAAAAGTTTTGCTCCGGTATCAATGAATACATTTTTTGTATGTTTAGGACCATCCCTTAATGTTCCCTCTGTCCTAAAATTTTAGGTTGATTTTCTGTAATAGTCTAAGAGTGTCATATCCAGCTATCTTGTTTTATTATTAGAGGAGCAATTAGTACATGACCTACTATATCAACATTTTTTTTCAAGTTCTCGGGCTCTCTTCTAATGTTGGTTATAGCTGACACCCATAGTTTAAATTGGATTTTTTAATGCTGTATTTTTGCTTTGTTTCTACAAATAATTCATTATTGTTCACAATACAGTCATTTACATCATGTATTGTCTTATTTCCTTGAGTCTTCTTATTTTGTGTGTCCACTTTAAGCTTTCTGAAATCTTTTGGTAATTTATTCATCTATTAAATTTTCTTTAAACCCTTTATATATATTATGGATCTGTTTAGTTGCTTGGTTTTTTGAGTTCATTGCCTGTATCTGTGAGATCAGCTTTTGAGGAGTTAAAGGTTTTGGAGACATCTTGTTACCTTCCTTCATGTTTCTTTTATTTTTATGAATTTAATCTGAACCTCTAATTCTTAAGTTCTGTTTCACATACATAGTATTTTATATATGCATGTAATTATGAAAGGAGAAAAGTACGAGAAAAAACAGAAAAAAGAGGCATATACTGAAACATGAAGTTAAGGCATCATGTGGGGGTAGACCGAGGAGCTGGCCTTTGGTGCCTTCTGAAAACAGAGCTCCATTATTTCTCAGCTGCACTTTCTATGGGCACGTTGCCATTTGTTTTGTGATCTAACATCTTCAGTTGTTTGAAGGAAGAGTGATGATGGACAAGTCAATCATCCCCTCTGGGGGCTTTCTTCAATCCCTGTCCCCTTCTCTGTGGCAATCTATTCGGTGTCTTATATCTGCTCCCTTCACACCTCTCTGTGTGCGTCACTTTCACTGACCCAGCTGCTCCTTGAGTCATTCCTGGCACTCTATATTCTCTTTCCATGCCTCTCTTAGGTTCTCCATCCAGCCTGCAGGTTCAGCGGCTCCTAGGGCCTTGCCAAGGAGGGCCCTTCTGCTGGGACCTCAGCTGCTTCTACGCATCTATGGGAGGGAGGGAGCTCATGTGGGCTTTTAGCTCAGCTGATTATAGTGGGTGATAAAATGAAACTCTTTTTTGCTCCCAACTCCATGGTGTTTGAAAGGTTTGGCTACAGGTCAAACCTTGCACCTTTCAGAAGGATTGTACTCATTCTAGCACTGCCCATTGTCTCCTTTGTAATCCCAAATTAAACTGGGCACAGCCAACAACATGTCCATGCTTGGTTCTAAGATTCTGTTCGGAAGCATCCTTTTGCTTCTCTGTGTCCCTCCCTACCTCATTCAGCACTAATTTTCCAGGGCACAGCTTTCTTAGTGCCCTAACTTGAAGGGGCTCTTTCCTGCACCCATCTCATTTGCTTACCTCCCAGTGCGAAAGAGTTATTATGTGTACACACTGACAAGAGGGATGCTCAGCCTGCCCCCAAACACAATTGCCTGGACATGGCTGCGGAATTTGGCTTCTTCCCTTAGGGAGTAGAATTCTGACCCAAGATGGTTATTTTCAGCAGACTTGAGCTGTAAACTGTGCCAGGATCAAGAGCCACTTGAGGGTTCCTAATGCAACAGCCCACTGCTCTTGCTGAATCAACTCCTTTCCTAAAGGACTTAGATACTGACCAAAGATGACAATTCCACAGGCCTAAGCTGTAAGCAGTGCCAGAATCCAGAGCCCCACCCACTTCCCCATCACTGCTTCGTTGGGCACCTGTCTCAGCAGCCTAACTGCTGCTGCTGACCTTGGCTTCCTCTCTCATTGACTTTGATACTGTCTCAAGATGTGTTATTTTTCAAGACCTGAGATGTAAGCAGTTCCAGGATTGTGTGATACCCTTACCTTTTTCCTCCAAGCATCCCTGATACTAAATATCATCTACTGAGTTTACCTGTCAGCTTTCCTCCTAGTATTAGAATTTTTTTGTCTGTCCCAATTCCCAAGTACTTGTGCATCTGGGTTACCATTTCTTCAGCATCTTGATGAATCTTCTGGATTGTCAATTTTGTAATAATGAGTTTAAGGTCTAGAGACAAATGACTTTAACAAAAAAGTGATCTACCTGCTAGTTTTGCTTCGATTGACAATCATGCCAGGTATACACTGGTAGCTGTCAATGATAAGTGCTTCATGTTATCTACGTTGTCCCTTTGCCCCATCTGAAATGATAGAGTATCAAACTCTTGGAGCTGTTTGAGTAACAGAAAATGAACTACATTTTCTGTTTTGAATTAGATTTGTTTATAGGTTCAGAAAGAATTTAATGAATATTTACATCTTTTGTGCTGCTACTCTTTTAAACAGATTACACAGTAGAATAGTCAATAAATACCACCAAAGAAGCTTAGGGTTCTCAATTTCTCCTGGTACTGAGTGACAGTAATCCTTTCTGACAAAAGAGGATTAGTGCCATTAGTAAATCCTGTTATGTAGTTTCCTCCACAATCTGTAATGCACATTAGTAAAGACAGGAAAGATCAGAAATGCCAGGCTGAGAAGAAATGCCATTCATCTGAACCGTGGTAGAGCATTCAAGTGTTCCAAGTGTGCAAAGGGGAGATCTTGATTAGCAGCTATTTTATTTGTGGAACCAATTTACAGGTTACACTACACATTAGAGAGAATAATGGATCTGATTTCTAGAATGAAATTTGGTGTGTAAAGCAGGTTTGTTTTGGTTCCAACCTGTGTGTTTATTAATGTAAAGATGCTAAGAACTTCATTTATAAAATTTCTTTCATCTGGAGTTTTATTTTTAGATTTATAGAACTTGACACTCATATGGCCAAATATGTTGGACATTTTTTAAACATTGTGCTTATTCATTTTGATCACATTTTGACGATACAAATGTAAGATAAAGAGGACAAAATTCCACCATTAGAGAACTAAAGATAGTAAAATCATACTTGGAAGAATTATAGTGTGTAGTGGGACACATGGAATCTGCTCCAAGACTGTGGAAACTTGTCCAACTCCTCATTTATCACTTGCTAGCTGTGTGGTCTCAGGCATACTGCTTAAACTATCTATCCTTCAGTTTCCTAACCTATCAAGCTGGCTTGATGATAATAATAATAATTACTACTTCTACGGCCAGTTTAGGACTTGAAGTATTAATTATTTGTAAAGTCCCTTAGACTAGTACCTGAAACACAAAATAGCATATATCGTAAATGCTCTTTAAGTATATAAATATATTGGGGTATTCTAGGATATATATATATACAACCAAATAATTTCCAGTTTTTGAAAAAAGGACAGACAATTCTGAACAATTTAGTGACTTTGGAATTTCTCTTTTCTTCCGTGCTTTTTTATTAACATTCTGCATACCAGGTAGTATGTATGGAAGTTAGAGGTTCAAATAGCACATAGGCAGAGAAAATAAAGGGAGGTGAAGTTCCAATTGTTAAAATCATTAGTAACTTGGAGAAACAGTTTAATGGCAACCATGACTACAAATATTTGGTTAAACTTCATTTCTTATGCTTTTATTTTGAAATAATGTAGCAAGATAGTCTGTCATGTAAAATTGGTGTAGGTTAATGTTTCCCTTCATTTCCCAGTGCTAGTAGTTTGCTAGATATTTATTGTACTAGGAGAAAAGGACCAAACATGGACAAAAAATAGCAGACATTTATTTTATTTAACCAAGAGGCCCAAGAAAGGCATAAAAATAAACATATTTTTGGGTCGTAGTTTCATGTGTGAATGATGTGCCCTGTTCACAAAAGGTAATTTGCATCCATCGTGAAGTGACATGACTCACAGGATGACATCTCTTAATTGTGACTGTGAAATGTACTTGCAATTCTTTAATATATTTGGACAGTTTGGTCAATTTGTTGCCTGTATGAAAAAAGATAATCTTACTTTTGAAGAGATAGGGTCTGATTCATTAATTTCTAAAAACAATATTTCTAGAGTCCACAACTGTAATTAGATGAGATGTCTTTTTTTGTTGTGTAATTTTTATTTTATTTGATTAGTAATTCACTTATTTATTTAGTACATTGAAATTTTGATACTTATATCAAATCAGCTAATTAAAATATCTGTCATTTCTTATACTGACAATTTCTCTGTTATAAGAATATTTCCTTTTTAGATGTTTTGAAGTATATATTATTATTAACTATATTTACTATGCTTTGAAATAAAACACCAGAATATTTCTCTTACCTAAGTGAAGGACTCATTCACCAATATCTCTTTTTCCTAATAGTTTTTTTTTTCTGTTTGGCATCCTATAATAGAGATTATTTTGTACTACATTTAAAGAAAAATATAGTTACAAAGTATCAAGTGAGTTATGCCTGTGTTTTACTGAGCAATTAATGATCCAAAGGGCAGAAATCTCTTTCTCATCAATTTATAATTCTTTGCATTTGTGAGTATTTTTACTCTATAATAAATTAGAAGAGATGTATTGATTTTAAAATTAACTTGATATACCAGTAAATTCATTCCAAAATATCTTAATATCTCTACCTTCGTTAAGTGTCCTGTAATTAGTCAGTATTTTGTTATTAATTTATAATGTAGAATGAAACATGCAATGCCTTTAAATTATTCTTTTGCAACTCTTCACCATAGTCTTAAAATATATATTGATTAACAATTCAAAAGTCATAAAATTGCTATCAACTACCACGTTATTCAAGGACATATTTGTAACCTTTTAGTGCTGTTCGGCATTTTATCAAAATCAGTGATTTTTGAAATATTTATCTTCTTCCAGACTAAGTTCCAGTAGCAAAAATGGAACTGAAACTACATGCATTTTCTTCCACCAGTATTTTGTTCTTTTTAATATCAAAAACACAGGATTGAATAAAATAAATATAGTTTTCTTCCCTAGACTGTTGATTAATAGATTACATTAACTGATTTTCAGAAGATAAAACAAGCTTGTAGACCTGGAATAAATTCCACTTATTTTATTGTGTAAATATTTTTTTATATATAACATGGTTCAGTTTGCTAATATTTTGTTGACAGAACTCATCCATAATTTTATTTTTTATGATGTCTTTGGTTTTGATATCAGAATAATGTTAGTCCCATAGGATGAATTAGTGCATATTTCCTCTGATATTCTTTCAGGGACAGAGTGGAAAAAATTAATATAAATTGTTCCTTGAGAGTTTTTAGAATTTACCACTGAACATATCTGAGCTTAGTTTTTTCCTATTTTCCAAAGTTATTTCTTATTTTTTATTTAATATAAACATATCTTTTAAGTTTTTCTACATCTCTGTGAATTTTGGCAGATTTATTTGTAGATTCCATTGTCATTATTACATTATGCATGAGATCTGCAGAAATGTCCTCTGTTTTGTTTCTAATAATAATAATCTATGTCTTTTCTCTTTTGTCCCCATATCTTCATTGTCATTCATATGATTTGTGTTTAAACTTTAAGAATTCATTGTTACTATTTTGAATAAATCGTTTACTGCTATATCAATTAAGAGTAAGAAAAATTAGTCTTACTGTACTTATGCAGTACTTTTCCTTTCTTTTTGTAGTTTTGAGTTTCCAAATTTTATTATTTTTCTTATCTCTTACTATTTGACTTTCAACTGGCAAGACAGAGCTAACAGCAACAAAAGACCTCAACTTTTGAGAAATTCTTTCGTTTTTCTTCATTTGTGAAGAATAATTTAGCAAAGTATAAAACTCTGAGTTAAGTGTTTCCCTTTTCTATCATCACTTCAATTATTTCACTCCACTAACTTCTCACTTTTAATGTTTCTGAAGATAAGTCAGATAAAGTTCTTACCTTTGTTCTTCTGTAGGTAAGATTTGTTTTCTCCTTTGCTGGACTTCAATGTAGAAATTTTGTCTTTGACTTTCTGTAATTTGAAAATGATATACCTAGGTAATGAAATGTAGTTTGTACTGCTGTCTTCTATCTCCCTACTCCTATGGAATAGGACCTGAGAGTAGCAGCTCAGGAGTTGTCTCACAAGTTTAGCTAGAGTTCAGCCTGAGGCTGATGGCAAGTGGGAGAGGGACAGAGATGAGTGAGTATTCTAGCCTTCTTTGAGTCTCAAGGAACTCTGGCTCAGGAAAATGAATAGCAGTTGTCTTCATTATTTATTCATTGCTAAGACTTATTACTCGACATCCACAATTTAAAGGAGGAAAGATGTATGTTAGCTCATAGTTTCATAGGGCCTCAGCCCATTCATTGCTGACCAGAGGCTGTGGAAGCATATGGGAGAGGCCTGGCAAAAGAGCAGGTCACAGGTAGTGAACAGGGGTCCAGGTGAGTAAAGAAGGGTGGAGCTAGTTCAGACCCTTGCAGGTTAAGCCTCAGCAGTCTGGCTCTACCAGGTCAAACGTCAAGTATTCTTGCCTTCAGGCCTTC
Source organism: Ctenodactylus gundi (assembly GCA_004027205.1). NCBI lineage: Eukaryota > Metazoa > Chordata > Mammalia > Rodentia > Ctenodactylidae > Ctenodactylus > Ctenodactylus gundi. Next base: position 376,467 of record PVKB01000626.1, on the reverse strand, counting down.
CAACCAGGCCACAGCTCTTATCTGCATGTGGAATCCATAGATATTCCACAAGATCCAAATATATGAAGCTTCTGGGGGACATTCCAGATCCAAGGCATAGCAGCAGTTCTGTAACAGCAATTATAGCTACCAGGGTATTATATGGCCTATTATTTCCATCAGACTAAGAAAAATGAATCTAAGATGGCATAATGTGTTGGGCAAACTCTGCCTCGTTATGACTGATCATACCTCGTGAATCAGAGACAAAGTCACACTGAGTTTCACGAATGGATTTAAAGTATACTACTTTTGAATATTTAAATATGTTTGTACCTAAGTACACTTATTAAAATTTATATATCCATTTAAAAATATTTATTGATAAATTACCATCTAGGTGTTTTTCTAGCCATGACATTCAAAACAAAATAATACACCATAGGTTATAGAATACACATAACATGAAGAAAAATGTGGCAGATAAAACAAATAAGAATAATTTTCAGATGCCTTTTCAATGAGAGTGGTCAGTAAAAACCTTTTTAATATGACAATATTTGAAGCTACATAGATGAATTGACAAGTAAACTAACTAATAAATATTTTATGCCAAATGAGTAACAAGTGTAAAGGTCCTGAAGCTGACATTTTAGAATCTAGACTAGTGAAAAAAGAGAATTTTTTAAAGACATTTATATTTGTTTAGGAATTGGCAGATCCAGAAAAAACATCGTATCTGGGAATATTTATCAGTACATCTATGACATGGAACACTATAGCGATCAGGTTTAAATACAAGGTCTCATTTTGCTTTAGTGGCTATACGTTAGTGAGTTCAGATAATTCTGAGAAGCGTAATTGAAAGAAGATGAAAAGCCCTTTATTCTTAGATCATCTTCCATACCCATGGCTCCTTTACCTCAGACTCTAAGCTGAGAACTGCATTGCCCACTCTCTTTTTCACTTGTAGGGAAATGTTTTGCATTTTTTACCTGATAAAGTTTGTACCTAAGAGGTAAATATTGATAAAATCTCCAAGTAAAAAGTGATTCTTCAATTTGACATTCATTATAGGAATTGTGGAGTCTCTAAATAGGACTGAATTAAGCCTCGCTAGTAATGGGAATTTTCCACACAATCTGGAAATAAAGCCATTCAACCAATGCTAGGCCTGATAGACTGTGATTAATGAGTGAGATAATGGGCAAAGAAATATTGGAACAGATGACATTTCTCTTGAATGAAACATGTTTTCTAATGCAAAATAAACGATACTGATCTATCCATTAGGGAAACCTAATCCTTGGTCATTTTAGGACTTTTGATAGTGAAAATGTGCTTGTGAAACCATACAGCATTTTGGCGCTCAGTAAATTTGCGCAAAGATGGCATACTCACAGTGGATTGTAGAATTTATAACAAAAAGGGGCACAGTGTAAATAGAAAAATGAATAAATTTTTTGTAATGAATAGTTATGTGAAGTAAAATTTACTGTGCAAGGTATTACTTATAGTAAAGGAACTTAAATGTTTTGAAATAAGTCCAAGAAGGATAGTTTGATAATAAATAATTGATTTAGAGTTATATAAACATATTTAAAATAAATACTTTTTATAATAGACATAAAAATTTGCTATTTTCTTTTTCTAATGTTTCCTAACATATGTTTTACCAGAAAAGAATTGATTTCCATGTGAAACTTAAGTTACAAATTGTGGAAATATTTGCACAATTATATAGATGCATTAGAAGTCTTCTAGAGGCTTATTGAAAGCAATTTATAAAAAGGTTAATTGTATATTTTCAGGAACTTTATTTCTTTACATTGCCTTGAGTTCTGAAAGAATTCTATTGGTTAGTTGAAAACTGAAAAATGAAATGGCTGGACACTCCCCCCAAAAATTATGCACAACTATGGAAAAAGTGAAATAAATCAACAATGAGTACATAAAAAACTTCTTTAGTGATTAGGAAAACAGAAACCAAAACAACTTTGAGATTCTGTTTTGCCCGCATCTGGATGGCTATCGTTAAGAACACAGAAGGCAACAAATTTTGAATTCATTATATTAGGGATCATTATTAAACACATATTTGATATACTACAGGTTAGATATTACTTTTAGAAGTACAACTAATGCATTTTAAATTAAAATAATATGCATTTATCCTCTGCAATGTACTGTACTGAACACTTACACTCTTATATTCTAGCACTTACAGTGCACATATTTTAATATATGCAAAAATCAAACTTCTACTTTTTTAGATTGTCAATCATTCATCACTTGATTGTATCTTTTTTCTCAATATTTGTTAGAGCGTATGTATATACATGTGATATACAACGGTTACATTGAGCTTGAAGATTTTGTTCACATATATATCATGGCAGCATTACAATTCCTCCCTCCCCTTATTGGCCCTCCCACTCCTTCCCTCATCTCCCCCACCTCCCACCATCATGCCCATTTGGTTCTATAAAATGCCTGTAGTTTGAGTTTTTCATGTTAGAGAAATCATTTGCAATATTTTACCTTCTGAGTTTGACTCACTTCATTAAGCATGATAGTCTTAGGTTGCACCCACTTAATTACAAAAAACAAAAATTTATCTGTCTTTATAGAAGTGTAATACTCCATGGTGTACAAATACCACATTTTTCTTAATCCATTGGTGTGCTGATGGATATTTCAACATCTTCCACAGGTTAGCTATTGTTAGTAAAATATATTCTTACATTATAGGTAACAAAGCTCAGCGACTTAAAAGATTTTAATTTTTTTCTAAGCACTGTTTTAAGGAAAATACATAAGGGAACTTATAAGGAGGGCTAGAGCAAAAATTTATATTCTAAAATAGTACTTTTCTACAAATTCACATGTAAAATTTAAAAGTTGAGGTCCATGGCATCAGCAACATCCTTACTGCCTATCCCTTATCACAGCAATGTGCGCAGTTGCTAACGTAATTTTAACACAGCCTTGCGCAAATTGACAGTGAGTGACCCTGTAAGACTTCCTTTAATTTCATGAAATACAAATATCAAATTAGCCAAGTGCCCAAGGCAACTGGTAGCTTAAATTTGAGTTGAATGAATTCATGTTGTCATTATTTATATTAAAAACTTCATGAATTCTTGTTTAACAACCCTCCTTCCACTGAATGGCTCAATAGTGTGCAAGGAACAATTTGTCTCACTTTTGTCGTCGCACATTACACAATTTAGAATACCAGAGCTACAGTCTTTGAGATGTACTTGTTATCATGAGTGGATTCAGAAATCATAATTATTGAGTTCTTCCTCAGTGAATAAATTCAGAGTGCAATTAATTTTAATGTTCATTCAAATAGGGTCAATATTCAACCGTTAAATCTAAAGACTGTTGAATTAGGAGGGGATATTTCTCTCCTATTCGACCTACAGTATATTGAGGAAAACTAATCATATATAAATAATAGTGTGAAAGTAAGAGTTTTTCTTTTCAATTATTGCCAGGAAAATTTAACAGGGTTTTAGAAATGATATTATACTTAAGAAAAGGTGTAATGCATCTTTAAAAAATAAACTACATCTTCTTTACTTTTATCAAATTCTCTATAAATCTTTCATGACAGTTTATTTAACAAAGTGTCATTGAAACTGTATAGATGATTGATGTGACCCATGTGGGATCAACATGAAATGTTTGTAAATGTCAGCAGAATGTGACGATCTAAAAGATGCAGTTTTTGTGAAAGTAAAAGTAAACAGAAAAATGTTTATGTTATTCTTTCCTATCTGGGATTCAATTACAGATACATAGAAGTATTGTATTTAATTTTTCTAGGAATTCATGTGATCAGAGTACTAATTTGAAATTTATTTTGACATATATCCTTTCAAGTTTTGGATTATATGTAATGAGTATGTCTTCGTATCACATATGGAAAATAATACAAACATAACTTTTTTAAAAAAGAATTATTTTTGAAAGTATTTGCAAAGACTTGAATACACACTGTCTATAAGTTATAAGAATTAACATATTGAAATACCATTGAAGAGTTTTTGCTACTTACCCTTGTAGACAAAAAAAGCATCGTGTTTATTTGGAAACATTGATGGCACATATCAAAAATATAAATAAATAAAAGAGCCAAATAAGTGTGATGGTAGGAAACAAAGAGATTTTTCAGAAAGAGAAAGAGAGTAAGAGAGAGAGAGAGAGAGAGAGAGGCCATGGGAATGTGACAGGGTGAGAAGTAGCAAGGGGAAGTAACAGGGATGACGATGTGGGATGCATGTGACCAACTCCTCAAATCTGATGGAATTATGTACTTCAAATACATACTAATCAAAAGAATAATTTGGGGGGAGGTTAATAAGTGCTTTAAGTTAGGGAATATAAGACATAGAAAATGACAGATCAACCTATAAATGTCTTACTGCAACCTGAATATTTCTTGTATTGCTCTTTGATGCATTTTTAAGAAAACAAACATTAACCTTGGCATAGAACATATTATTTTATTAGGAGTAATGCTTTGGTTATTATAGTCACACACTGAATTGATAATAGAGCAAAATGAGAAGCAAAATCAGTGCAAATGTTGGATGATAAGTGAGTAGTAGAAAACGCGAACTGAAATTGAAAGATTGATAACCATCACTAATTTTTTCCAAGTGAGATTTAAAAAAAAAAAGGCACGGGGTGTGTGCGGGGGATGGAGTCTCGTCCATGCGTTGTTCACGTAATTGGCACTTTCTTCACGCTTTCCCTAAGGAATTGCAAGAAGCTGCAATTGTCATGAAGGATTGCAGAATGACTAATCCTCCCTACAGATGGTTTCCTATCACAGTGGTTACATTTATTTGTAGAGTTTATATTTAAAATGGTATTTGGTTGTCCTGCTGATAGGAAATGTTTGTAAATGGTGCAGCGAAGCCATGATTAACTTCAAAACAACTATTTTAAGTCTTCAGGGAAACAAATATCTCTGGAAAATTGTACATTTTCTTTGGAGAACATGACACATATATATGTTATTGCACTTTTATGATGATAATATTCCAAGAACTGTACTAAACATTGCAAGAAGTATAAGTAGGCATCAATTTAGTTCCTAATTATATCAAGATGTATGTAGTAAATTGTTATATTTATGTATTTTTTACTTATGTTAATGGTAACTATAAACATATTAAGATAGGTATAGGAAATAAATTTAAGGTAACAGTCTGGAGAGATTATAGAAAATGACTGAGTTGTACCTGCTAGAAACAAGAATTGCAAGAAACAAAAACAAAAGTCTATTAATGCAAAACTAAACTTATATTCTTAAGAGAAGAATACATTCAAAATTAATATTATACTTTTTCTTGGCTCCCAATTTCTAGGAATAATAAATTAAAAGTAAATAAATTAAACTTTAGTCTTTTTTTGGTAAGAAAGAACATGAGTGGTTTTCTTTGGTCATTTTTGTGACAGTATTTGATTTTTACCCTAGTAAAAGTATAAAATTTCAGTAGAGCACAATTTTAAATTCATAGAAGGAAAGTGAAAAATAGTTGATAAAGTCATAAAACTTCCACTAAGTTATAATTGACAAAAAGGGACCTGGAGATCATGCTCAGGTAGTGTACCTTATGACACATAATTAGAGGCTTTTTGCAATAAGGAACTCCAAATTTGTCCAGTTTGGAAGAGATCTATCAAAAATGTTATAGAATATCAAGTTGATGACTTAAGTCTTATATGTTTTAACTTGAGTGTTAATGCTTTTTATAGATGATTCAAATTATTTCTTACCACAGAAAAGAATTTCCTCCTTTTAATCTCAATAAAGAATTTGCTTTGATATAATCTCTTTTCTTGCCTTTTTAGGAAGGATGACCCATAGGATTTGTAGTAGGGGTTTTCTGTGTAGAAGAATTCAAATATTGAATAGTGTGCTTATTTTACATCTAATTTCCTATACATGACTGTTGAAAGTAACAATTCAGGCCTTGAAAAGTCATTTAGTTTGATAATTTTAGGGAAGAATTCTGATGGACTTCAGTCTTGCTGTGCTACTTCTCTTGGTTGCACAAAATCTGTGTAAATCTAACTGTGAAATGTGTAGTAAGCTACATGGTGTCAGAAGTAGGGTACATATTTTTACATTGATAAGATATAATTGGCAAACTTTCTTCAAACTCACACAGATGTTTTCATTTCTTTTTATGTGTTTGAAGATCTGGCTTCAAATACCCAATCATGAAGCCATGAAGCTTACTCAATGTTTTAATTGTAAAACCATGTTGCTATGAGAAATGACGCTAAAAATCCTGTTTTTCCTAATCTATTATTTCCTCTTATCAGCATCCAGAAGTAATTAGAAAAAGTGAACACTGATTAGTAACGAAAGATTGAAAATATTTACTACGGCAGCAATTGGTTTCTGCATTCTTTGTTAGTATATGTGCTGCTGAAGAGAGCATGGTTTCTCTATTCATATTTGGACAATATTTTAATCTAGATACATGTAACAAGTGTTTAATGGCTTGATATAAAGTTTAATGCTTGGATACTAAGACAGAATGAAGAATACATAAGGGAAAATATACAAATTCATTTTTGTACCTGGATGTGGTGGCACATTCCTACTATCACAGCTACTGAGGAAGATAACATTGGAGGATTGAGTTTTAGGCCTAGTCGAGCAAACTGAGATCCTATCTCCAAAAAAAATTGTCTCACGATATAGCTTAGTGGTAGAGTGCTTGCTGATCATGAACAAAGCCCTCATTTCAATCCTCCACACTATTAAAAAAATTACTGCTTAAATTCCATATTAAAATATGGCTACAGATATGCTTTCATGATTTGGAATACCTGGATCTCCCTTGAGGAGTTCTACTCTTTCCTAGGCAATGTTTATGCTTAAAAACTATTCTCCATTTTTACCATACAAGTTTTTTCTAATCTAATGACTCAGCTAGATCTAGAAATGGATATACTTATTTTCTATATTAAACATTCTCTGACTTGAGCAGATTTTTCATTCAATGTATACATTGCTAGCATGAAATATTTGTGTTTTGTCCATAAAATATTGTGAAGGAAACAGTGTTGTGCATTTTGCCACCTGAATGTGTTATTTTGAGTCAGTGCCTGGAAGCCATTTTTGTCTTTAAGTGTGGCTAACACTAGCTCTGCATTCCCTTGGTAGGTGGAGTCAGCATTTCTAAAACTGAGTTACTCAGCCTACATTGATATAAACCTACAAAATGTCAGTATTGTTAGTTGGGTTTCTTGTTATTTTATTTATTAACAGAACTTAAATTCCCTTTGGTTTGAATTCCATTGTACTTTTATGTAGGTAATCTTTTTCTCTTTTTAAGAAGTTAGAAATTTAGTACAGTAAATATATAAGCTGAAGAGCTGTTTTCTAAATATTTCAGAGAACAGCATTTAATGTTAAGACTAATGCTTCTGAAAGAGGTCATGAGAATGCTGTGAAGTTGTGTTTTAATTTTGTCTGAAATAAAGGAAAATATCTTTCTAAAATAGAGACTAATGTATTATAGGGTTGTTATGTTAGTCTTCAATTAGGGAGAGATACTGTAATAAAACAACCTTTAGTTTTAAATAGCAGCTTAGAACTTGTGCCCTGGAGATTTCCATAAGATAGGAAAAATAAGTTTAAGAGATCTTTTTATAACATAGTGAATATAGTTAATAGTAATATATTGTAGTTTGAAAGATCATTTAAAGAATAAATGCCATGTGTTCTCACCAGCAAAAATGATAATGTGTGTGGTAGTGAATATGTTGATTAGCTGAATGCAGGCATTTCATTATGTATAAAATTTTCAAAACATCATGTTATACATAATGAGTACAATAATTATTTGTTAAATAAAATTATTTAATTATTTAGAAAAGAAGAAGCCCAGTATGAATATAGGTTATTCCATTATTCATTGTCTTTAAGAGGAATGTGATACTGGAAACATAATCTCTCAGAGCTGCATTTTCTCACCCATAAATTGGGCATAGTAGCTCCCACCTACACCATTATCTCAGCAGACCTAATATAATCGCCAGGTGTTTATATGAGAGCCAGTGTAGTCAGGGATAGAGAAATGGTAATGCATACAGAGATTAAAATGGGATTGTTGGCTGTGGAGATAGGAAAGGGGCCAGAAGCCAAGGAATGTCGGCAACCTCTAGAAGGCAGAAAACAAAAGGAAGTGATTCTGCGCCATAGTATTCAGAAGAAATTTAGTCCTGCTGACACTTTGAATATAGCCAGCAAAGCCTATTTCAGACATTTGATTCCAAAATTATAAAGTAATAAATTTAGGTTATTATAGTCAACTAACAAAAGGATAGTAGGTGTCCCATAAGGCTAAACCATTATAGTGATGAGCAATCAATAACTTTTACATATAATACTCTTCTTTTGGGTATATCCCCACTACATTTCATTTGTAAATAAAATATTTCAAGCATTAATTATGGTTAAATATTTTAAAATTTGTCCATATGGGTTTTTTCAGTCTATAATACAACTACAGGTTGTTTCTTGGTTGCAATTAAATTTTATGTAGGTGTCATTTATGTAGGTTGGTAAAATATTTGAAGTCTTGTTAGACAGAATGATTGGTGAAGCACTGGATACACTGAGTATCAGTTGGATTGCCAGAGTTCTTAACTGAACTTTACAAATCCTGAGAAATTCTTTTGTCCAGATTTAAACAAAATACTTCCTCTCAGGTTTAAATTCGAGTCAAGAAGGTGAATTAACCTTTCCCTTCCTCCCTACATCTTTATCTTTTTCTTT